>JABAJU010000043.1:0-142335 GCA_018220975.1 Tephrocybe sp. 9980TJB
CATTCTGGAGGCCGTCCTGCTAAGCTTACACAACGTGACAAGCAGGCCATTATTTGAAAAATCTCAACTGGGACACTTGATACAGCTGTTCAGGCCACACATTTCATCAACAACATCATTTCCCACCCTGTCCACTCTCAGACAGTTAGAAATATGCTGAAAGAGGAAGGTTTTAGGTCTGCTACAAAGAGAAAAGTTCCTATGCTCAAACCATACATTGGCAACAATGACTCAAGTGGGCCAGAGAGCATGAAAACTGGACAGTGGAGGACTTTAAAAGGGTGTTGTGGACAGATGAGACAAAAATCAACAGGATTGGGTCAGATGAGAAGGCATATGTGTGGAAGCAATGAGAAGAACCTATTTCAGACAGGACAATGATATTTACTGTGAAGCATGGAGGAGGGAATAACCTTATGATATGAGGCTGTATGGGCTGAAATGGGGTAGGAATGCTGGTAGAGGTGCAGGGAAAGATGGATGCAGAGCAGTACTGTGAAATCCTGGAGGAGGGGGCAGTGGAGAGCTTTGAGAAGTTAGAGATGGAGGAGGGTGCCTGCTACTTTCAACAGGACAATGACCCCAAGCACACTTCTAGGAGGGCCAAAAAGTGAATAGAAGACAATAACTTCCAGGTGATATAGTGGCCAGCTTAATTACCTGATCTTAACTCTATTGAACACCTCTGGGAACACCTCAAGGATCATCTCAAGGAATATCCAAAACCTCCTAGTGATGTGCATAAGTTTTGAGAGAGAACAGTAAAAGAGTGAAATACAATTCCACCAGAAATGTGCCAAGGACTAATAGAAAGCATGCCTGGAAGGATACAAGCAGTTATTCAGGCAAAAGGAGGACATACAAAGTACTAGATACCAAAATTATAGATGCTCAAAAAACTGTCCCAATGAGTGAATATTTTAAAATAGCTATTACTCAATCACTTTTGATTCAAATCACATGACCATAGGCTCGGAATGTAGCTATGTTGTCATAGTATTTTACATAATTTATTCAGAATTTCTACTCTGGCCAATCTTTCATGCCAAGTCTGTTTTTCAAAAAAGTATGAAATATTGAGACAGTTTTTTGAGCTACTGTACTAAATGTCTTTATTAGTGCTTGAGTTGCTAGGTTGATAATGTGTGCGAGACAGCTGAAAAACCAAGTCAATGCCAGGTTCAGAGTAAAAATAGTAGTAAAAACCTGATCCTGCACTCTTTTCAAGGGTATTTCTTACCACACTTGCTATGAAACTACTTTGCAAATTCTTGCATCATTGTCAAATTATTGGAGGCATTGTCACATGTGACATGTCCAACCTATTGTAAATATGAGTACAGTTTGACATTGCACCAAAATTTATACCTTGTGTGCCATAGAAATTTGCTCAGCAATATTGTACAAAGCCTGACCAAGATGTTCAACATTGTGAAAATTGCACAGTCTTGTAAACCCAATGAGAGCTGTCTTGAGTTCCTATTGCACTAAACCAGTTTCTTCAATCCAATGTGCTGTGACTGCAAAGTAGCCATCTGTATTATCAGCCTGCCATGCATCACAAGTCAGGCTACAATAGTTGTTTTCTCACTTGAACAGATGATTGAGTTTCTACTGCAGACATCAACTCTGTAAATTTTACTTACAGGGAGATTTTGCATTGACAATACTTCTTTTGCTTTCCAAGGGCTTCTTTTATGATGGGCTGATTAAAAAACTCTTCAATGTCATGCTGTTTGTCATCCTGGGCCTTGATTTCATTAAGCTCTTGAATATCAAGATCAGCTAGAAATCTATCACTGTCAACAGATGTGAGATTTCCAAGTTACCTGCATGTCTTCTTTGATGAAGTAGCTATAATTGTTACTAAGTATTAAGCTAAAAACTAAGGGTAAAAAGACATACATGTTTCTTGGTTATCTTTGTCATAACTTATTGCTCTACATTATGCAGCTTTTCATTGCACAGAAGGTTCTTGAGATTTGTTAGCATTCTAGAAGATTAATACTACAAGTCAACCTGCACACTCATCTGTGTTCCTAGCTTTCTTAGACTTGGTGACATCCATGTCACTCTCATCTATTTTTGATGCTTATTGCCCTTCATTGTCTGTTGCAGGAGTTGTTATTGTAGTGATAGAATCCTGAGCCTGCTTTTCACAATAGGCATCGAGGACTTTACACTGGAAAGGAAGCTATGTTTGCAGGTTGTTTTCATCAGTGATTTGAGCTGTAGGGACTGGATTTCATCCAGGTCATGCTTGATCAAGGGCATCAATTTCCACATCACTGTTTGAATATTGAATCACTCAAATGCTGAAGAAAGTAAAGCAAAACTTACTGAAGATGTTTGAGTTCCTTGTAAAGCTGCTGGAGTTTGATTTTGACAAGATCAAGTAGAAAATTGGCCCAGTCAACCTTTGAGAGGTATAAACACACAAGCTCCAATTCCAGTTTGCCTCTACAGACATGTTTGAGATGCCCATTTGAGTCACAACAGTCTTTATCAAACAAAGCATCAAAACACTTGTTAAATGTCTCAAATGCATTCTCACCTTCCACAGAATTCATGACCACTCATATTTTATCCACTTTACTGCTAGAAGAAATGGAGATTGGCAAGGAAGTAGAGAGATTACAGATACTCTTGACAAGTGATTGTACTATCACAGGTATAGAGAGCATCTTGTGAGATTATGAGTGTGCAGGTCCAGGTCAAGTGCAAACTACATAGGAGAACATGTATCCATCCACTTGCAAGATCATAGATGAAGAACTGTAACATGACAGTCACACATATTAAGAGCTTAAGTTAAGTTTAGTACATGCATCTATAGTACTGAAAGCCAGGGCTCAAGCCCATATGGGCTCAGGGCTTTCCATATTGTGGGCCAAGCCCAGGCCTCCAGTGGGCCATCATACATGGCTTGGCTTGACCTGGCTGAGGGCTTGAAGCCAGGCCAGGTGATCACTAGAAGTGACTTATGCCGGGTGGCCAACCCATTGTACCCATGAGTTTGTAGTTATAAGCTGGTCAAGGGTACCCAGACCAGCACCCGCAGCTGCCCTTACCTGTTACCCCTGTGGGTACTCATACCCTTTGTCAAACACTACCCAAAACCAGATGATTACCAATTTCCTGATGTAATCTTCACAACTTCAAATTATACTAATCTAATCTACAGAAGCATCCATCTTTTGAACCATGACAGAATTTCTCCTTACCACATCTGCTCTCACACACTTATTCAGGCCACATTGTTGGTTTAACCAACCATTTGAATACAAGGAAGTTATTTGCTTACAAGAGGCAAAATAAATGCTGTTAAAGCATGAGATATATAGGGAGAGCCTGAGGGAGTTGCACAATCTTGAGTAGGTAATTTAACAACCCAAAATAGCACAATGGCAGTAAGTAAAAACAGTGAAAACAAATTGTTCGACTATAGACAATCTTTTCCTTTCCTAAGAAACAGATTCTCTTTGTTTTTAGGAATGTCCTCCATAATGGTAAGTAAAACACTACACTAACCATGACTAGTGATTCATGATACACCAATGTTCCTTTTCCTGAACAATACATTTGCTGTGTTGTTGGGAATGTACTCTGTAATGAACCAAGAATCCTTCGGCCGCTCTCCCTCTGTTTCCAGCTTGATATCATAATTCATTAGAACATGTGTCATCATCGCCTTCAGGACAATAACAGTGAAGAATCGTCCAGGGCTAGTATCGGTATCATCAGTTAAATTCTCAGGACAAAGTGAGGTTCAATTCCAAGGCCTTACCACATGTGTCGACCCACCCCAAATGCCAGGAAATCTGGAGAAGCCGAAACCATCTGGGAGTTGCTATTTTCAAGTTCTGCATATCGGAACCCGTCAAATTCATGCGCATTGGTGTACACTGCCTCATCCAGGTGAGTCGACCACGCTGCAACGCCGATGGTCATTCCAGCGGGGACGGTTACCCCGTTAGAGAATGTGAATGGTTTAAGTACTCGGCGATACGAGGAAACTAGAGGAGAAAGCTCGGGCTCAGGGTGGTTTTCTCAGAGTCCAGACATCATATGTCAAGACAGGAAGAATACGCACTTGCGCCTAGGCCGCTGATTCTTTGCGACTCCTTCAGAAAACTTTCTAGCTTGCGTAGATTTCCCATGGCCGCTTTGGTCCATCCCTCGTCCGCAGTAACATCCTCGATTTCGTGTCGCAGCGGATCAATACACTCTGGATGGGCAGCAAGATGGTACAAAGCTTGAACGAAGCTCTGATACGAGGAAAGCCGCATATATGAGTAGCGGCTGCGATTCCCAAGACATAGAACTAACCGTCGATATCGTATACACCGCGCCGAAGTCAACCATCATCAAATGGAAGGCTACATGCCTCAACTTTTCTTCGTCCGATTTGCCGTCGACATCATCTATATACCACGTCAAGAGGTCTTGCTAGAGGTACCATGAGGATAATGTTTCTTGTGAGGAAAGTCGTGCCAGTGACTCACAGGCTTCCCAGGGTAATCTTGGCCATATGTCTTCATCTTCTCTCGCCTTTCTTCAAACAAAGGGCGGATATATTCTGCGCAACGCTTGATGGCCTTCGGGGCATTGACGAAAGGGCGGCCAACGAATCTGTTGGAGCGAATGATTAATAGGTCATCAAATGGACAACTAACGATGCCCTTACGGTTTCAGAATCGGAGGGAAAAGCCTGATGACCCAGGCAGCTTTGCTAATCTCCGTGGCCCAATTCTTGTTCAGAGAAACATAACCCTGGTCTCGGCCTGATAAGATAAAGCCGTAAGGTGTTTGCTTCAACTCGATATTTGTAGATGAACCCCTCACAAAGAGGAAGCCCGACAAATACGCGATGCACTGTTCGACTAACAACTTCGAGAGTAGTAGCCAAGGCAGGGGATTTTGACCACTCTTAAGGGAAATTCAGTCCTGGCGTCATTTGTAATATTATTGATCACACACCCTCGGTCGGGGGCACCAATTCAGAAAACGCCGTCATTACTTCATCCCTAATCTCAGGGAAAGAATTTGTCAACTCCCTTGTCAACTGTGTCTGTATGATAGGAACGTGAAAGTGGCTTCTACGGGTCTTGGGGCCAAGAGCGTGGATTGCCTAAAGTCCAAATGTCCAGAAAAAGAAAAAGAAAAAAAACATGTTTGATGATAACAGCAACGAAATCAGCGGATACGCCCACCTCGTCAATTGCAGCTTCGAAGCTCAGAACATGTTCTGGAGCCTTGCGAATATCTTCTATCAACTGTGCCCCACTCACGATGACAGTCCAAGATCTAAAATCAGCAACTCGAAAGAGACCGTTGTACTAGTAACGTTAACCCAAGCCCATACCTTGTAATGGATCGAACCTTACCTTGTCATAACCTTCTTGTATAATGGTAGAACTGTCAAAAAGGAGACGAATGGCGCCAATGTAGGATAAAAGTGGAGTTGTGATTCCAACGGTAGGAATAGAATTGAGCTGTATTGGACATTCAGGGTGCATATGTAGCAAACCAAAAATGGCCATAACAGACATAAGATAATGACCTTCTCGATAACGAGCTCGTCAACAAATACAAGAAGATGGCGACCGCCATTTCGATCACCAAGGATTCTGGTATGGCGGAAGGAAAACCGTACATTGTAAGCTGGACTACCGATGCTAGGCACCTGTCACCTTATATCCTGTAGAACGGGACGGACTACCGATGGAGCAATGAATTCACAGGAACAAGGTTCCGGAAGGCCCCAGAACCAGTCATTCAGGAGTCCATACGATTGAAGTTGCTGAGCAAAGGTTTCGGATTCCACGGAGAATGCAAAAATCTTTATACGTGCTAATAGAAAGGTTACGAGAGATCCGGTTCAAAAATTCAAATAGTTTACAAACCAGGTTATGCAGTCTTGTGACGTACTATGGGCCCTTCGTGATATCAACTTGATATCGAACTCATCCCAAACTTATCCGCTTCCTTGAATGGATCGGCAAAAAGGAAGCGTTGGTTGCCGTCGATGTGAGCGATAATCATAGCGTTATCGAAGTGTAGGCTTGTTTGAGGACTAGGAGAATCGCCCGTTGAAGACAGGAAGTCGAGCTATTCTGAAAATTGAAATTGTTGGGATATAGTACACAAGTTTCGATTCAAAAGAGTTTTAAAAACACATAGTCTGATATCAGAGAGACCAATTCAGAGTCAGAGAACCCTTTGCCTGAACAGTAAACTTCTGTGAATCATGAGTCCTTGGGACATCTGCCTTCTGTCTCCAACCTGACATCATAGCCATCATGACGTTCAGAATGAGAACTCTGATGATAAACGTACCTCTAATCATATAAGCTTGGATGCCCCGTGCTGTGTGCTTGAAATGGACGAGACTAGGATAGCGTTGTTTTGGGGTTTTAAAGCGTGGCCATCAAATTGAAGTTGTCCCAGAAGAGCTAATGAAGGATGTCTGGCTCATGGAATGACATGGTGACGTCCAGACGACCAGTTGAATTCAGCATTGAAGCTTTGAAGGGCCTGTGTGAGGTTGCGAACACTTTCAAGTTGTGAAATTACGATTACCACCTCAGTGATGCCACATCATTGATCGGGACATACCAAATCCGCTGTAGCTTGCTTGGCCTTAACCATACCAGCATCAAGTTCAACCTATTGTATGTTGTACGGGACCTGGGCAGTTCGTACGCGAACCTTGTGCCAGTAGATGTCGATAGCCTATCCATTTTCAACTAGAACTCTTGTCGACGTCTTTATCAGAGCTATACACACTTATTTTCCGCATGAAAATGGAGGTATAATGCACCATCTTCGATCACAGGACAGTTCCTTTGGCTTATGATCTTGCTTCAGTTTTTGACTCTTGCACTAGAGACGCTCATAATCACCGTTATCTCTCCGCTAGAGTGATCCATCGAATATCTGATCAATGCGCGACATTATGCGCCAATCGCAGTCACAAGCCCATCATCCCTCGACAAGGTCATTCGCTATCATCGTACACGGCGACTTGAGAGCCTGAGAGCCAATGGCTCCATTCCTCCATTAGGCTAGCCTCGAGGTTGAGTCCGGAAAGATTCGACCATTGCTAAGCTGGTCCCATGACCCAGGGTGCTCTCATCCTGACTGTTCCCAGAATGACGGCGTTCACCAAGGAAAGGGCTCAGGGGGAAATGATTTCTCCATTGTAAGACATAGTCCTATCAAATCGCCACAGTGACCGTCACCCGCTCTCACCCGCTCCAGTTTCCTACAATGACCTAGGGTCTAACGAGGTATATGCAACTTTCCACATGCAATCGAACACAATCGATATCGCTTGACAAAAGAAGCGCCTATCAAATCGCCACAGTGACTATCACCCGATTCAGGCTCCAGCTTCCTAGAACGACCTAGGAAGGGTTGAGACAGAATCTAACCATCTACAGTATATACATCTTTACACATACAATCGACCAGATCACCGCCGGTCACCTCAATCGATATCGCTTGGCAAAAGAAGCGCCTAGGAAACGTGCACTGTTTATATTTCGATATTTCTCAGCGCGTGTTTAACTTCCTGACTTCCAACCTCGTCTACTACATATCTACAATGTCGCAAGTATCTCTTTTCCTCATCGGAGCATCTGGTATTTTTTTTTTTTTTTTTTACATCGGCAAGTATTCTCAGAATGAGCTCAATGATCCATGTAGGTTTCATCGGTGGGAACCTTCTTACCTCCCTCCTTGCGCGAGAGGACAGAGATCGTTTTGATATCACGGTCTTGATTCGGGGCGAAGACCGCGCGAAGCTAATCCGCGAGAAATTAGGTTTGAAAACTGTCGTGGCAGACTTGTCGGATACTGCAGTCATAAGTGCCGCTGCTGAGAACGCTGATGGTACAGTGTTTTGATTCAGAACATTGCTTGTAAGATCTCATGGTCTATACCTAGTCGTTATCAATACGGCAAACTCTGATCACCCGCTCGGGGCAGCGGCTATCGTTGAGGGCTTGACTAAACAAAAAGTCAAGACAGGAAAGACGGGGATATACATCCATGCGAGTAGCCTTTTCGGATGCCTGGTATGCATCGCGCTAACTAGCTTTTTCCTCAGTCGTCCGGGACTGGTGCTCTCACAGACG
Organism: Tephrocybe sp. 9980TJB; assembly: GCA_018220975.1. Lineage (NCBI taxonomy): Eukaryota > Fungi > Basidiomycota > Agaricomycetes > Agaricales > Lyophyllaceae > Tephrocybe > Tephrocybe sp. 9980TJB. Next base: position 8,142 of record JABAJU010000043.1, read on the forward strand.
GTGCTGAGGGTGAATTCAAAGCCGAGAAGGTGTATGATGACGAGCATGTCGAAGATATCAGAGCGATCCCTGTGGATTATGTCCATCGCGCCTGCGACACTGTCATCAGCGCTTCTGGAGAGTCAGGGGATATTCGTTCCTACATTGTCATGCCGCCTTTGATCTGTGAGTGATTTACCAACACCTGTAATCTTCGTTTGACCATATTCAATAGATGGTCGCGGTGTAAGTGCTTCAACTACTAGCCCGACGAACCTAATGTCTTTGCCTTTGCAATGTAGACTGGACCATTCCATCGCACATCCGTTCAACTTCCGGCTTTGATTCGCAGTGCCCTGAAGCTTGGTCAGTCCTGCTATTACGGGAAAGGACTGCCTTGGTGGAATGGCGTCCATGTACAAGATTTGACGAATCTGTATCTGATCCTCTTGGACGATGCACTCTCTGCCAACCCCGTGGCTCCGCACGGTGCTGAGGGGTTTTACTTCTGTCCAACGGATAGGTAAGTTACCCAACTTGCCTATGGTATGGATTGCATGGATGATGTTTTTTCCCCCCTTGAAATAGTTATGAATGGAAGCAGTTTGCGCAGGAGATTGGTACCCGCCTTCATGCTCACGGGGCCATTCCCACATCGGAAACTCGATCTTTCACTGAGGCTGAAGCTTCTGCAGCCCTAGGAACCTGGGCAGGCTTCGCCTATGGATCCAACTGTGCGTCAAGTGCTTTTCTCCTGCGACCAACTTGTAACCTTTGTCAATAGCTCGTTCCAAAGCAAACAAGGCATTCAAGCTTGGCTGGAAGCCTGCGCACGGAGAAGGAAACGATGGATTATTCGAATCCATCATCCCCGAATATCTTGCGGTCTTGGAAGAAGGCAAGGATCAGGCGCCCATTGTTCATTTCGACGAGATGTACGCACTGGGAAAGAAATAGATGTAGTGTAATTTGTAAAAGGATGTGCCTTGGATTAAATTGTAACTTCATACACGTGAATATTTGGCGGCATTGATGCAACTCTTCCTCCGGCGACGATGAGTGTTTTAACCGCGCCGACAACTTGAATCTTTCTTCAGCATGGAGGCATCTTATTCACAGCCTCCGCCATTTACTTGGCCTTCTATCACTCCCAGGAATCTTCTGCCAATCTTTCCACCACCTGAACCGCTTTCATTGCCCTCGCTCCCATCTCCGCCGCGGAAACCTGCGTTCAACGCCCCTTACACGCTATCCACGCACATCATTCCTGCTGCCCATCTTCGCACGACGAAATATGTTGAACCACCCTCACCACCAGCTAATGGCAGTAAAGCTCAACGTCAAATTCGTGCAAAAGAGTTGGTCCAGGAACTTAGGGACTTGCGCGGATCTACGGAACCTCGAGGGTCTCCACAGGTTTTGTGGAATTGCATCAATAGATATGTGAGGAACGGGCTAAACGAGTCGCGAGCAAATGGAGTCACTTTGTTCTTCGCTCATGCAAATGGATTTCCAAAGGAGGTAAGTTGTTCAATGCCCGTTTCCCTCAATACTGTTGACCAGGAATTCTGCAGATCTGGGAGCCTGTCTTGCGAGATCTCCTTTCATCTTCAGCGTCGAATATCATCGACGAAGTGTGGACTTGGGAATCAGTTCAACACGGCGATGCGTGTTTATTAAATAAGAATGGAGGAGTTTGTGCGTCTTCTTTTCCTTCTATGTTCAGCACACATTTACAATTGACCAGTTGACTGGACTGATAATGCGCGCGACATTCTCAATTTCCTGACGTTTTACTTACCGTCGAAAGCCTCTGCTCTGCCGCTTCCAACTCATCTCGCTTGTTTAACCTTGGAAGAATCTGAATATCGTGTAGACAACCCATTCCGCCATCGAACCTTGGTTGCCATTGGCCACTCGTATGGCGGATGTACTTCGTGCGTCTGTCATCCTCTACAGGTCGAACACACCTGACGCTGTATTAATTAATACAGCACATTAGCTGCCTTGACACGACCGAAACTGTTTTCTTCTATCATGCTTATTGACCCAGTTATCGTCAAGCCCCCAGGTAGCAGCCTGATGCACGTAAATACCGAGCGTGTCAGCCAGCTTGTGCTAGGCGCGCTTCTTCGGCGCGACACTTGGGATTCAAGGTACGCTGCCTATTTCAGGTTGTACAGAACCTATCATTGACCTGGGTTTTAGAGAGGAAGCGTTCCGCATCCTAAGCCAATCTCCTTTCTTTGGCGTTTGGGACCCGGCTGTTCTCAAAGTCTACATCGAATGTGGGACCTATGATACGACCGACCCCGTGTCTGGCAAGCCAATTATCCGGCTTAAGATGCCAGGCATTCAGGAGGCTGTGGTATTTTCAGAGACTCATACTGAGTTCGAGGTCTATCATCGGCTGCCCTACCTTGATGAGAGGATTGAGTTACGGTGGATCGTCCCCGGGAAAGAGGGGGCGGGAGAGTATGTTTGAAATCTCGCACGTCTGTCTTTCCATTGTTGATGGGTCTTGTTTTTGCAGGTTCGGGCCTCCGGGTTCCACGAGGGAGAGAGTATGGTTGCGCCCGAAGAACGCATCCAATGTTCGTATACCTAATGCTGGACATCTTGTGCGCTGCCTTTTCTTCGTCCTCCCATTTTCTGTGACCCTAATGCCGTCTGCAGATAGCACAGGAAGCGCCGCAGGCCTTGGGTAAGTCTTTATGCACTGTATTGGTTTGCGTGACACCTACTTATATGTCTAATGTTAGCGCGGGATATAGAAGCATTCCTTCTGCAACGATATACTCCAGCCCCGCGGGCTAACCTATAATTTTATCACACGTTTTTACTCGTCATACTCTATGAGAAAGTTGAAGTCTATCTTTCTTGCCCTGGGTGCCTGAGTAAGTCGTGATTTCCTGATCAAATACGATTTATGTCCTACTCAAGACACCGTTCCCTCTCAACGACGAGATGTACTCTGCGCGAAGAGGCATACGTGCATAACTGTATAACTGACTTATTACATCGTTGCACAAAGTGCTGGATCAACAACTTCTACTGGGGAACCAGGATCCGGCTGGGGTGTTGCTCCAGAGTACGTTGCCCGCGCCCAATCGATAATCTCTGCCTGCCACTTCCCGGCGACCTGTCGGTAGACGAAGTTGTTAATATTTTTGTCCCTGCCAAGGGCAACATGGTTAAATGGTATCCTTATGGAATCATCGAATCCAACCCTTACTTGTTCTCCATATCATAATCCTTGAGGTAGCGAGCTTGTGCCTCCTTCACAAGGTCACCGAGCTCTGCATCGGAAAGTTTCGTGTTCTTGCTGGGCGTTCCCATGTTGGGCATGACGATGTAGAACAGGTGTTTCGGCTCCTTGTTGTCGCTTTTCTTCTCGCCCCATCCGAGCAGTTGATTGACAGTCTTCAAGTTGGTGACTTCCTTTTTAACAGCGTCAGGTCCAGCGCCTGGTCTGCTTGCATCCATGACTTTCACAACAGCTGGCTGGCCCTGGAACGTCGTCTCGTATACAATGCCTGTGTTTCCATCGCCAATCATAGAGGTACGACCATGCACAGCTTGAGCTACTGGGTTGTCGGTGCGTTTCTTCACGCACGGCGTATTCGTTGCTTTAGGCTGTGGTTTTTTTGTTGTACTACTAGGTTCTGCTGTTTCAGAGGCTTCTACTTCAGGTGCTTTTGTAGGCGTCGGCTTTGTAGCAGTTGGCGGTGATGGCTTAGCTGGTGGAGGAGGCGGCTCTGCGGGCGGTGCAGGAGGGGGTACGACCGGATTTACAGCAGGTGGTTTAGGCGGTGGTTTTATAGGCGTCTGCGCTGGAGGTTCAGCTGGAGGTTCAGCTGGCGGCTCAAGAGGAGCGGCGGATGGCTGGGGCCTATGGTGAGTATGTATTGACCTTGTAACTAGGCGAAATGTCCATACGATCTTTGGTATACCAAAAGACAGACGACGATGTAGCACGGGAGAGGCGCAGACAACGTATAACAGAAAGAAGATGGCGAGGATAGATCGGCGCATGGTCGATTATGAGAGGATTCAAAGTTGAGGTCCAGCCTGGAGAAATTGCCCTACTCAAGGTGGTGTTTTTATGTCAATCCATACTCACTTCCTCGCTAGCAGTGCGGTGCAATGCACACAATGATGTGTGATAGATATGTGATCCTGCGGTGTTGCTATACTGGATCCCAACACATAAACATTTTTTGTTTCAGTTCTCCAGAAATAAGCTAGATACGTGTGAGCTTTTTCATGATCAGGGGTATCTGCAGTGACGTTGGGCGCCAGACAACCATGCCATATACTTATTCAAATTCAAGAAAGCTGTACTATCTGATGTGGCACATCAGCATCATGGACATGGTGACACAGTCGCTGTTGAGGCCGAGGGGGCCTTGCCATGGCATATGAATGAACAAAAAGTACGCACGACTAAAACACAGGCAGAACACGCAATCAACGATTGGCCCTGGTTTCACCTGTGTCATTCTATCTCTATGAACATTAACTTCATACTTGCCATCTAATAACCTTTGATGCTAAAGCTGCAGGTGTCGACACAATCCCGCCGTGTATTTTTCCTCCGGTGGCGTGACCAATACTTTGTAAGGTGTTCTTTCTATTGAGAGTAACAACGATCATACTATATATTATGCAGCTGCGAGGCTCGGGCTCCTAAACGTCAGCACCTCTCTCTTGTCGCTGAGATTCGTGCATTGCAGTTGCAGCTTCGTCGATTCCCGTCACTGATGAGAGGTGGTGAACGAAATACGTTACGAGTGTCGGGTAGAAAATCTAACGATAGAGATAGATTCAAGAGGGAAAATGAGTATAATCAAATAAACATGCTGCGTGCATAACAAACGAACCGAGACCATGGTATATGTATCATGGAAGATGCCGGCGTGGAGAGAAAACGGCGTGGACGCAGCGTCACCAGAAATTACGGTTATTATCACGTCAAGGAGCTGGAAAGACACAAATGTTAGCCTCCAGCACGGTTTGGGGGAATAAGGGACATCAAACCTGAAGACCACCGTAAATGAACCCTGCATCCATGAGCAACATTAGCACTCGCCAAACAGAGAATCTGTCTTGAAGGCCACGTTGAAGGCTTCTGATGAGTTTCAGGTGCCCCCTGGATGGCATTGGAGGATGAGAAATGGGTATTGAAGTAAAATGAAGATGGTCAAACCGAAGGATATAGGCAATGAGCCCGGTAGCGACGAAATTTGTAGCGAAGCTCAGCCTTTCGATGCTGCTGTTAAATCATTGGCAATGTAGTAGTATTTCCAGACGGGTAAAAGGGCCTTGTGTTAACAATTAGCCCCGATAGCATTGTTCCTTGGAATCGTTGAAGTGATAAGTAAAACTTTAAGCTCTCTAAATATATACATGCCGGCGCTGATGATCCACATAACACCTGAAACATGGTGCGCCCAGCGCCTTCCAAAAAAGATTGACCACGCACGCCAAATGATAAGCATGTCGTTCACAACAGGCTGAGGATGGTTGATTTGTTGAAAACTTATGATTGTTGAAGGGACATACCGAGAGACCTGAGAACCACATGGAGCTTGCAGACCATGGATTCATAAAGTTATCCATATTATGAAAAATATTTTCCAGTGGCGTATCGACGACGTCGCGGGTGAGGACAGCAAGACGTCCGAAGCCCAATGCCACCCATGAAATCATCCCACCTGTTACCGAAAGGACACTGAAAACGATCATGCCAACTGTGGCCTTGGTGCCGTTTGACAATAGGCTGCGACAGCTACAGAAACCATTGAAAAGGGGGAAGGAGAAAAGTAATGAAAAGCAAAACCTACATGATGAGATTGTGTGGGGTTAGGATAGTAAGTGGAGCAAAGAGCCCTAGTATACGTTGTCCGACTCAGTCAGTAACGAATCAGTAACTGTTCTATGCTTGCCAAGTGTACAAACCATACAGTAGGAAAATTGGAATGGCCAACTGTAGATCTTCCCAGGTAGCAGATCCAGCAACTTGAAGCATGGTGCGCTCTTCCGGAGTCATGGTGAACAATGGTTTTAGAAGAGTGTACGAGTAAATCGGTCTTGTCAGTTTTATAGCACCATCTTCAACGACAAGTCCATAAATGCTGTCTAGATTCACGGCACTGAATGAAGGGTACTGCTCATGGCCGATGCCATTTGTCAATTGGGAACAGTGGCGCGAAGTTGGCGAATAGGATGAAACACGGGGTTCCAGATGAAGATTCCGTGTGAATAAACCTTGTGAATTAGACTCGATGGTGAGTAAATGATAAAGCACTAAGAAAATACAGGAAGCTCAAACCAGAGGAGGTCACCGATACACATAACAGAAAGATTAGTGATGAAGTTGGCGAGGCTCAGCCTTGATGATATTCGGAAGGACCTGAAATGAATTTGACAATGGACATGATTATTCGTTCGAATTAAAGCGTCTGGATCAGAACTACAATGCACTAAGATGCACCATGAGGTTATTCCATATGTCCAAGTACAGCATCAACAAGCTTCGTATCAATTTGGATGATTGGATCTATATCTGCCGGTTGCCCCTGGCCTAGATGCATTTATATTCTTATATAGCCCCCAGACGGGAGAGATCTCCTCTCCCAACATGACTTCCTCACTCGGCATCGTTGAGCCCCAGGCCGCTGCGAAACCCCATACACGCCCTAGTGGTTTGATATGATCATAGTACGGTTACGTCAATTGAGTCTGTTCATTTTGTATCAATGGAAAGATGGCGAATGGGAGTCAGCAAGTACCTGAAGCTCGGCTAGAACCTCATCAAGTCTTCTAGGAGGCTGCTTCCTCGCTGATGATTTATTCGTCATTTTAGTGGCGTTTTCCTGTCAGAGTAAGCAAGACGCACATGATTTGCAAAGCCCTTTGAAGCCGTAGAGAAGGGTGAGTTATGGCGATAAGATGAGATTAAGAATTGATAAATGCATCACTAAGCCACTGATAGCTGCCAACTTGGTGCAAACTCACTACGCTCGTGCTTGAGCCATTAACCATGCGGTTTATTGGCCTGGGACATACCGACTGCTACCGCGTAACTTCACTACTCCACTGAATTGACTCCAAGTATTGCTGTATTCAGATAAGCATCAACAATTCTGTGCCTCTTACAGAAAAATTATCGGCCTCAACTGCTGAAGCGACTTGGTGAAGACAGCGCCCTAATGAACCTTCAGAAGAATCGAAGCTCACTGGCGACCAACGCTTGAGGCCAGCACTCCTTTTATTCGCGCGTACCCCTTACGTGGATACTACTGAAATGCAAGTTCATGGCTCGCCGTGCTATGAAGGATGTGCGCTCCTAGCACCTATCCTTACCTCGTCTGCCTTGCATCGCCCAGGGATGTGATGAAACCACTATAGTGAACATGACGGACTCAGAGCCTAGCGATAACTGGTATGAACACTGAAAACCCAATGGACATGTCAGGGCACTGCTTGGATCAATGCTGGTGCTATCCTCCGGTTCTCGGATTGGCCACGGCCACCTTGATGTCTCCAATCATTTGCCTCAGCACTGTCGACTACCGATGCCTCCTGCGGTGAACATGTAGTATTTGACAAAGATGGCACAGTTTATCGGTTTCTTCGACAGCTCTTTAGCCAGACGAGCGGCTTTTAGCGTTTAGGTTTGAACGTCCTCTGACCCTTGCCCTCAAGTATTAAAACTGTTGGCCAAATATTTGGCACATGAGCGACTAGTAATGACAGTTCATATCTCGCCCTTCGGGAGACCCTTCCTGGGGAGCTATAGCGTTGAACGTATACAGGATATCTTTGTGACTGCCAACAAATCGAGATCAAGGTTGGCCGAGAAGAGTGTTTTGGCCATACATGTGGATACTGCACGAAATGCATGTACTTCGACGATATACTAGCAGTCTTCGAGGCAAGCTTCGGAGCGCTATTTTCTGCTTCGTCTTCAGGTATCAATTCTGTTCTCCCACATTACTTACTTATACTGACGTGAAAGTAGAATCGACTAGACTGCTCAGGCTGTTATCATTTCATCAAAGGAAGCCACCGTGAAAAGAAACTGTAAAGGGTGTCACCATGGCGAGATGGCCGAGCGGTCTAAGGCGCCAGACTAAGGCCAAAGCAGCAGCTGCTTATCTATAATCTGGTCTTTCGGGGCGTGGGTTCGAATCCCACTCTCGTCAGCTTTTGCCTCCTGAAAGGAGGGAGCAAAAAACAACGAGGATAGGAAAGGGGGTCTGTGGGACATCCTCCTTGAAATAAAGCTACAAAGTGCAAAATCAAACAGTGTAAGGCACCCCCCCAGTGGGTAGGGATGCTCCCTGGGTCGTTATGTCTCCCTATTTTGGCACCTAAGATGCTCTTTTGAATTCAAAAATGGTATTGGATTTCGAGGAGGGCTGGATTTGATGCATGGGAACTTGCTGTTCGATCGGATTTTCCAAAAATTTTCTTCTAAAGGTAGGGTTTTTAGACACCTACACAGATTGATTTTTTGAAGGTATATCTATTGCTTTGAGGTAAATTTCCGAAGTACACCTAAGGACTTATACAATGTGGATGGCATTAACGTTAACGTATTTTGCACGTCATTTTAAGCCCTGTTAGCCGCTAATATATGTAGCTGAAAATCACAGTTACATTTGAAGTTATAATACGTTCGGTGAAGAAAGGAGATTGGCGAAACGGGAAGTATCATTCGTTTTTGTCAAGGTGTGGGATCTGGGTGTCCCTTGCCCTTACATCTCAACTTTCAATTCAAAATGGCAGCCATTAGCCTTCCCCTTGAGGCTTGCATGCCAATTAGCTTTAAGGACAGAGGGTCAAAGTTTAGTTTGATCGTTGAGAGTGTGTCATTGTAATACGTACGGATACAGGGTTTGAGCAGTGAAAATGTTGAATGTTCTTCAAAAACTTTTGATAGACATCTAAATAAACTTGGGGTATTACGTTCAAGTGGGAAGATGCAGTAGAGTACCTATTTCGGCAAAGTGGCAACTTTGGACACTGATGTCACACTGAGTCACACCTTAGTGAAGCTGGGTCTGTTTTATCTGAGATAATGCTTTATGAGCCATGGAGAGTGCATAAGATGATTTTGGAAGCTGTACGGAGGTATTATTGAGCGAACTGAGAAGAAAGACTCCTCACACGCCTGCTACCAAGTGTTGGGGGTCGACTGAGTTGCAGTGTGACATACCGTGACAAAATCCGTAGCACGGCTTATGCAGTGAAAATGAATGTAGAAATCTATGCAAGACACATTAGGTACAGCATGCAGTGGTGCAAGTGCAGACCTAGTTCAATAGATCAGCTAAGAGCGGTTGTTCTTGAGGAGACATACTTGATCAAAGATTTAACCGCAAGCAACAGAATGGGCTAATACAGACCTTCTTCTCAGAAAACCTTTCCCTCAGCCCAAAAACAACATTTGAACAGTGTAAGTACCATATATTTATTTACATAGATTAGACATCAGTTGGTTGAATAAGAAAAATAGTGTTGGGGAGTCAAAAAGTGCAAGTGTCCAAACTAATCATAGTATACATACAACCGCTCAAACCCGGTATTCATTTGGGTCTGTTGAGATATTCCTAACTCGTCTGCAGCAAGTACTCGCTATTCAGTCAGTATGTAGGTACATAGTGCGCTCCTTGATAACGAAGTGATCACCACGTCAGGAACCCACTTTGACGCATGTGATGACTAATTCCGGGGTTCACAAGGTTTGTCGTCGACGGCGACGACCTGCCTTTGTTCTTCCCTTTCTTGACGACCACTACTCTTTTCCACTACCATTTCTGTTGGTTGGTGCTTGTAAAGAGTAACGAAATCCACAAACTAGTATCCTTCATGACAAAATTTGCCACTCGCTCGTCACAACACTTCACAATGGCTCCCAGTTTTCTCAATCTTGCAGCTATTTTTGCGACACAATACCTGGCGGTTGGTTATGCGGCAGCAATGCCCACAGCACCAGCATCGATTGAACGGCGTGACGGTGGAGGAGCTTCTATCCAAATATGGGTGTGTTGGTTTCTACCACAAGGATTAAATTACAGGATTTAAACTCTCTTCAGATACCTGTTGGCGTCATTGGATCTATTCTTGTGCTTGGAATCCTTGGTCTATGTTGGAAAAATTCCATTTCTGCTTGGTTTACCAGCAGAAGAACTCGTCCAGCGAACCCGACCACCGCAACGAGGGAGATCACGGCAGAGCAGCTTGCTGGTACAATCAATGGTACAACTCCTGCTTCAGGTGGTGCTGCAAATAGAACGAGACGAGCCAGACGGGCGCGGCGTACACCATCTCAAGTATCGACAACCTCTTTACCCGCCTACGCCAAAGAGCCCGGTGAACAGGAGCTTGTAATTTTCCGGTTAGCTCCATGCCTTGATATTTCTTTTATTTCTTCTGACATTTTTTTCTAGTGGGCCTGAGGACATGGAGGATGCAGGCCTACCGCATGCAACTGTCGTTATGGAGCCACTCTCAGAGGACGGGGAGGAGACGCTTCACTCTCGTAACAATTCCGTGGCATCGCAATACCCTCCACTACCTGCCACACCCGTTGATGCCCCTCTTCTTGAGCGCATCGATTCTTCTGGCGATTTGTCCGAACAACTCATGATACCGCCTGGCAATGTGATGGCTAGACGTAGCATAGATACATTGATGAACTCAGAGGAGGAAAGCTCGCTAGCACCAGCCTATGATGAGCGTGGTGACGCCCCGGGGTATTTTGAAGCCATCGGTACTGTTGAGGCGACTGTTACAACTGGACCCTCTTTGTCACCGGAACCTGTCCCACAGAGACGCTCTGGCTTCAGGACGCTACTACATTCAATACCGAATAGGTTTTCAGTGAACAACTCATCTCATACGCGGGCCGAATCCTCTCTTTCTGCCATTTCATCAAACGACACCCACGTCGGGCGTGAAGCGTCCCAAAGCCGTGCCTCTCACCGTCCCTCCCACTCAGGTTCCGGGTCTATCCTTAGCATCGCACCATTTAGGACCCTTTCCCGTCAGAGTAATGCTAACCTCACCTCACCGTCCATGATCTCTCTTAATTCAATCTCTGCTCCACTCACCCACACCCTAAGCCGCACGGAAATCACGTACCCCAGATCCGGCCCAACCCCAGAACAAATCAAGTTGATTTCGTCAAGAGAGACCTTTGCGAGGTTCGCTCGCCCGTATGGCGCTGATGCAATTGCATTCGCGGCATCATTGTCTCGGCAGGACCTAAACGAGGCTCCGCCGCCTGAATTCGATGCAACGACACCTGGGTCTAGTGGGCCCACGAGGCTACGAGCATCAAGCAGTGCTGCAGAAATAACGTTTGAGGAACCTCCATCGGCCAGTACATCTCAACAAGATGTTCTTTCCGAGCCAACCGCAACTGAATCTTCGACTTCCGCATCATTGTCTCGTAGAGCTTCAAGTAGATCGTCATCCACAAATGTAGATGGAGAGGCCCCTGCCCCCAATCCTCTCGAGATACCTCTGCCTGCCTCCCCTCCTGCGCCCGAACCTGTGTCGCCTTCCCAGCCTGAGATCGCTCCATTAGAGCTTCCAAAGCCCTCGAAGTTGGCTCCTGGTGCGTTGCCTCCCTCGTTCCGCGCCCCGAGCGTCTTAGATGACTTCCCCGTATCCCGGGCAAGCTCAGCTACATCCTTTGCAACTGCTAAGGAATCTTTGGCACCACGTTCTCCCTCGGCTGTACACATCCATTCCGAACATGAACAGGATAGATCCGAGACGCCATCGACGCCGAGAATAGGTGCTGCGCACATCTTGTGACCTGGTGGACATGTGATTCTTTGCTGATTTATCTGACCATTTACGACCCATTGACAATGATTTCGTTCATGCATTACTACTAACTGATTACTTATACTCCCTATATGTTTCATCATTTACAGGGAAATCTGCATTCATCTAGCATATTTAAATAAACCTCCTCACCATCTGCGCATTTTTTATTCACAATACGATTTCCTATCCATAGACTAAACTCTATTCGAGCTCTATCCACCGCATCTTCATTTCTTTATTATCGCTCCACACCAATCGACATTCATAGATCGAGAAACGCAGTGCTTGCAGGTTTATCGTTTCACAGGCTCGATTGTAATAGCAAAACTGTGTTGGATCGACATCATGATTTAGGGAACAATGCCTTGGACGATTGTTCCTCCTCTTTGCCTTTCTGACGAATCACATGAATTCCTAGCGCGATACAGCTCCACAAATGAAATAATTATTGATGCCATTTGGGAGTTCTTTGTACTCTTATTACGGTCTATGCTTAACGGGACCAGATCTTGTTCACCCGGTCATGTTCCTCCGAGTACCCTACTCTAAATCGAGTTGGCTGTCATCCACGGGCTACGTCACTATAATCAGTTTTCTCAGAAACTCTCATGACAGTGGGGCCTCGGCCTTAAGGCCACAAGGCTGAAGAACATAAAGATGATCACATCGCCTCGTCAAGAGATTGCTTCCTTTTGCTGTGTTGCATGTATATGGGACGCTCTGTTTTGATATCTTGTAGAATCTTTCTTTGATTCTGCGTCATTATCATGATTAAGTACTTCATCTTTCACATGATGTGTCGAGAGTCAACTGATTGTGCCACTAGGATATAAGAGGAAGACGGGGGACCAACTGTGAATGGAGTGCCACTCGGGTCTTAGATCTGAGTTTCAGCGACATAGGGGTCACAACGCTGATTCGCAAGAGCTCTTCATTCATTAGCGGACTACTGGCCGCAATGCCCAACGACGGGGATTAGGCTATATCAGAGTTTCACGGTTATATTATGTTAACCTGCAAAAATTTACAGATATTCAGAAACACCAAACGATGTTGCATGGGGAAATATGGTGATCATCAGAGCACCTTGAGAGATGTCAATGAGGCAATGCCCTGTCAAGTCGTACTTGATCTAAATAAAGTGTGGATACAGTTTCCCCTTCCATATATAATTTTGAAGCATCCAGGGTCCGACATTCAGAATTCTGACTATGGCCAGCCACTGCTGGGATTTAACGCATGCTTCTGCAACGTTATCTCCCTCGGAACTTCTCCTGGCAGAACGATACAGTTTTTTGGGGTCGCTCATCGCTACCCTTGCTTATGGTGAGTGCTGGAATAGTGTGCAGAATGCCTCCCTGATACCGTTCAATAGGCGCTCTATTAATGCTCTATGTTCAACTTGTGGGCGTGCTCTTTGCCCGGCCCCAACGCGGCCAAGCTTTTTGGGCTATTGTTACCTATTCTTTGATTTTATTTTCGCTGGCAACGGTGGTTGTTGGAACTGTCTTCGAGGTTAGCGAAAAGTCGTATGTCGATAATCGAAACTTTCAAGGAGGGCCGTATGCATTCTATTTGCAACATTGCTCGGACCATGTCAACGTGCTCGGAGAAGCTAGGTTTGCAATAGTCTCTCCTGGGTTATAGATCAAGTCGATACTGACTTTTGACCGTAGTGCTGCAGTGTTTATATGGATTGCAGATATCCTGATGTTGGTTCGCATATGGGTGATCTGGAATTCTTGGGGATGGGTCATTACAGTTCCCCTCTTGATTTATTTTGCGAAACTCGGTGAGGTCGTTGCGTTATTTTAGTTATAATCCTTGCTCAAGCGATTATTTGGCAGCTCTATCCATTCCGTTCTTGATAGTTTTTGTACGAACATCGGCCCCTGGGTGGTCATCTTCCCTTACTACGGCCTACAACTCGTTAAATTTTGCATTCAACGCTTACATTACCCTTATAATATGCATTCGCCTCCTCATGTTACGGCCACAACTAGAAGCTGTCTCGGGAAAGCTTCATGCATCTTTTTACACTTCGACCATTACTGTGTTCGTCGAGTCAGGTGGATTTTTCACGATATGGAGCGCAGTTTACCTCATAATAAGAAGCCGAAGCAGTTTTGTTACGGATGTGTTCTTCTTTCCTCAATCGTTTACTCTGGTGAGTAGAATGAGTTCTAGGCCTAGAAATATCTTACAGTCATTTCCAGGGCGTGACCCGTATGTCACTTATTCTTCGAATCGCGCAAAATCGAGCATGGTCCCGGGAACTCGTTCAATCGGTGCATCGTGGCGTCCTCGACTGGGAAGTCTCCTCCACACAAAGTATTCCACTTCATGATGTACCTTCGACATCAGACTTTCGCCGCAATGTCGAGGTCAAGCCAGCCGAAAAACTTCACATAAATTTCTCCCAAAACGTCTAGTGTATGTATTTTGTAAGGTTTATCTATTAAGGTTTATCTCCACTTTCCAGGACTTTTTCTACTATGACGAAGCTTGTCGTAATATTCAAATCTCAGAATGGGAATTTGGACTTTAGCGAGGCTATACAGCCTTTCGAGCCAGATCACGCCAATACCTTTAGATTGTGCTAGAGCATACTACTTATGCTACAATTGATCTCAGGAGTCAGTTGTGGGTTTTAAGAATGTGAGAAGCAGGCAACCTCAGCCACATTTATTTATTTACAGTTGCTTGCATCAATAATCTTAATCTTATCAATTTCTGACTTAGCCAGCTCTCTCAAAACTTTCTTTTTATGTCAGACGATCTAGCTACCTCTCACCCAGCGCTTCACGATTTGCGCACCAGGCTACATAAGATTTATGAAGCTATCTCACAATACCAGCCATCCGCTGAAAGATTGCCGATACTCGATTCCTCGCTTGATACGTCCGGCGATGATGATGGGCAGTGGTTGCAACAAGACAATATTCATGGCCTCAAGAAACTAAAGGATTCGGTAAAAATTGATCTTGACGCTTTGGAAAAGGTATGAAAAGTTGCTTTTGTCACATCGCACCCCTCAGGTTTAATTGTGATTTTTTCAGTAGTTTCTCGATGATCCTCAGTCGTTACATCTACCCCCGCTGTCAACGAATGCCCCGTATCTCATTGCAGTTTGGAACGAACTTCTCTGTGCGCCCACACCGGTAGATGCCGTATTCAAGCCATTTTTGCTTTGCGGGCCACCAGTCGATCCTCGACAACGCAAAGCTCAACGTCCGCCAGCTGTCAAGGTGGATATTGTTGCAGATAGTGGAAAGCAATGGATACGAGTCAACACGTACGTTCTCCTTGTATGGCATACATATAAAATTGTTTATTTTTGTATCAGCATCAAAAATTCTCGTATGCTATCTGAGTTTCGGGAAATTGACTCATATTTAACGGATTCGGACGACTCCTCTTACGAAACTATGGAGGACGCGAGACCGAGCCTCGCGCAAACAGAGTTTGATAACTCAGTTTTACGCATGGGAAGGGCACTAGGCGCTGCGGCTAAGGCAAATTCGTTAGAAGGAACAGACGAGTGTCCAAAAGTCACACTTCGTTTGACACGGCTGGATCCTTCAATAACCTCGGGAAAAGATGCAGATCCTAGGCTAGCAAAGACTGTGCAACTTCTACGAGATATGGATGTAAAAGTCGAACTTGGTGAACGACGAGAAGATGAGCTTCCCGAATTCATGGCATCTAGCTCTCGGTCCCCGTCTCCTTCGGTTCAGCTTCCCATGATACCTAGCATCAACATTAACCTTGACCTGTCCGTCCTCATTGCTCTTATTTCGGATTTGTCCCATGCACCATTACCGACGTCAGTCGAAGAGGCCAGCAAAAGGTTCATACTTCCTCAATCTTATCGAGATTGGAAGCTGAAGAAGAATGGAATGTATGCGAAGACCAAATCGAAGTCGAAGGCTCAATCCATCTCTCCAACCCCCGATGAAAAAGCAGCTTCAGAGTCTCCGAATAACTTAGGGAAACATTCACGCGCTTTAACGAACCAACTCCTTCAAGAGATGGGGAGAGGTCTGTTACAAGAGATTTACGATAAAACATCTTTGCTCCCGCCCAACACGTCTGTGAAGTTCTGGACTACACCGGAAGCCCGTGATCGCTGCCTCCGTATTATCGCGAAGATCGGAGGCGTGAGCGAAAAACGACGCGCTCACGCTCTCTTCTGGACTGTATCCACGTTGTTGACTGAGACATTGTCGCCAGCAGAGGCTGAAGATCTATATTGGCTAGAATCACGCTACCCATCCCGATTCGTGCCCCTTTTCCCAATCCATCTATACCCAACATCTTCCAATCCCCACCCTTCGCTTGTTCCGGACACAGAGAAGGATAAGTCGCCGTCTCCCTATTTCTTTAGAGCTCTAGGGCAGACTTGCATAGATATCCTTGCACAGGAGACCATCCCACACCCTCGATCACTTCCCGATGAACTGGTGGCTGATGATGGACTCTATGGGGAGATTCAGCGAGCAATTGTCACCAAAGCCAATCCTCGCTTAACAGCTCACACAGTGCAGAGTCTACTGTGGGGAGCAGAACTTGGATGGACGACACTAACTGCGAACAAGACGAGTATCAAGGCGATAATGAGGGAGATCAAACTTTCAAAAGTGTCTGGAAGGCTTGATGGACTTCCTGCCGATGACACCCCGGGCGACGGGTCGTTGGAAAGCCGCAGGACGGCTATCTGGATTGTTGATCCTCGAAGTCTGGCTGAAGGCATGTCTAATCAGTCCAAATAATCTGTCGACCCGTTTCTTGTGTAGCGATAAGTCGGACAAAATTCTTATCATAAACATAGATCAAACACTGCAAGGGCATCGAAAGAAAGAGCTGAAGGACAAGAAAGAAACCACACTCCATGTTAAACCTAGCCCAAATCAACGTGAACAGCATCGTAACGAACATGAACAACATTCAGTGATGATTTGTGGAAATAAGAGAGGCGATGTCGCTTATCGATCTGAGGGATTGAACGGTGACGTGCGTCAACATTCTACTCATTCTACTCATCCTTCGGGGCCGGTAATAGAACATTCAGATCCTTTTCACACTCCGCCCACTCCCTCCTGACGACTTCCGCTCGCTCAGGAGAGCGGACTTCAAAGAGTACAGGAAATTCAAAGGGTGAGTTCGTAACCTAAGAGTGAATCATTAGTATCAAGGCAGCCAGTATGCATCTCAACTACAAACATCACCATGGAACGCAGTATCGTCGTCTGCATAATCGAATGGAAGGCCAGTCTGAGAATCAGATACATGGGACTTTCGGATATTGAAAGCCCAGAGCATCCTTGCAATATTTATCCAGAGCGACCGTTCGGCGAAAGGGGCGCCCGGACAAACTGTTGATGATCCAAAAAAAGTCAGCGATTTTCAGTTAATTACAGCCAAGCTGTTGGTACTGACTTCGTCGCCCAAACCCAAAGGCACTTGTCTCATAGTCTGTTTTTAACTTTCCCTGATTATCTAGAAAGTGTTCAGGCATGAACTTGTCGTGATCCTCAAACTTTTCCTGATCATGTTCAATAGCCCTGGTGACACATCAGTCACCTAAAAAACCACGACAGTATATCTTGAGCCGACTTACCAGGTAACGGCAAAGATAATGCTACCCTGGGGGATGAAGTACTCTTTCCCCTTGTATTCAATGATGTCGCTAGCGGAAGACTCGTGAGGCAAACCAAAGCGAACTGTGAGGGTTATTTTAGTTCTACTGGTCATGATGATGATGATAATCAAACTTGCGTGCTGGACGCCATCGGAGGGTCTCTGGAATATCGTCGTTGATCAAGGTTGAAAGCATCATGTCACAGATAAGAACGTACCACGAACAATGGCTTCTACATAGGGAAGTAGAGGTCGGTCTTTAAAAGACGGAAACCGGTCAGGGCCCACGACGTTGTCAATCTCCTTTTGAGCGGCCGAAATCCATTCAGGATGAAGAACACATGCAAGAACAAATGTTTGTAGAGCTACTGTCGTCTGAAAATGGGTGAGGAAAGCATCCTATAGGCTTGTGTGGGTGTCTACCGTTTCAATAGCACCCTGTAACATTTCCTTAGTTATGCATAACGGGGAGTTAGCTCGCTTAGGACACCTACTATGACGAACGCTTTCATAAGACGACGCTGATCTCCTTCAGGCTTATTTGGATTGGCAAATGCAGCAGCCCATCTGGTAAATAGTGTTAATTTTTTTCACAAATTTGAAGCAGACATGGGTACGGACGTGTTCATCTCCGATGCTTGGCCCGTGAGGCTTTCATTAGTTAGATTGGCGTACAGAGCATTTTGACGGTTACGAAAAGATTCTGCGCGAGTGCGCCATGGCATGGGTCCAGGAATCCAGTCCAAGAAGGGTAGAGCATTGATAATACTCGCTGTCGGTGTAGTGAGTTTTACGAATTCGTCAATGTCCTAATCTCAACCAGTCAACATGGCCTGCGAATGACAGTATTGCAGGCTCACCTCAAGCATTGCTTTGACTTCTGGCTCACGACCTGTAGGGCAGTGTATACCAAAGCCAACCGAAAGCACTGTGCTGACTGAAATTCTTGAAAGAAATGTCAGAAGAGAGAACACAGTTGCCTAAGGTGTTCTGCCTACCGTTGCATATGATGAAACCAGTCTCGCCCGCCATCTTCAATCAAGTGCTGCAGATTGACCGTTGCCTCGTATTCCTGTAGAGCTTCAGTTTTCCCAGCTCGTACGGCAGAAATGACTCCAGCAGAAAGTTTTCGTCCGATGCTGAGAGATTGGCCCTCCTTAACCATGGCCCAGGCGTCACCTTCGGGGTCAATATGATAACGCTAAGAGGCGATAGTGAGGTTATTTAAAAACCCAAAGGAAGTAAACATGTATCTCACCATGTATCGCAATTCTGGGCGTGAGGAATGCTTTGCTGAACGTTTATCAAGAATCTCTTTGGCTAGTTTGATATCCCCAATTAAAATCACGTTCTGATGTAAGGAAGTTGGACAATTCAGACGATAGAGAGGGTTAGGAGCCTTACGAAGCCTGCCAAATTCAACGACGCCAAGCCTCCATACTTTTGTACTACATCCCTAAAGTATGTCGCCATATGCTGGAGTCAAACAAAGGACAGTTACTGCAACGGTTGCAACAGAGGAATTTAGAGTTGTACCTGCCGAGGCACTTGCAACAAATTTCCGAGGAGCGGTATTCCAGCAGGGCCGGGAGGTAGCTTTCGACCTGCATTAGAGGGTCTAGTACGTACCCTTCCCAGTGTAACGAGAAGTAAACAAGTCGCGATGACTGCCCATTGAACCAGGCTATAATCAAGCATAGCGTTTGCAGGTGCGTAAAAACAAAGTTAGGGGGACATTTGGAGCAGGCTCTGTTCTCTTTTAATGTTCAATTGTGGCCAGGAAGCAGGCTGTCAGTGGCGATCAGAGATGGATGTTATCTGTATCAGAAGTTCACATTGAACATGTGCTCACCCACGGAAAAAAAGACTGTCAATGGTTCCACCACTTCTATGCCAGAACAGACGAATAACGATCGTGAAATTTGAGACTCAGTTAAGGCTCTGAATCATTGATCGTCAGACGCGGACACGTCAGGACCAAGTTGGATATTGCATCCCTCGGCGTACGACGTTGTAGATGATGCAACCTAGCGATGCCAGAAAATGTCGATCAAAGCATTGGTTGACTAATACAAACATCAGCATGTCATATGTATGCTCATTGCTGGTCAGCTTAAATGACCACTTCATGACCCGCATTTCAATGACCACGGTGGCCCTATTTGTGCACTCAAGTCCTGGATACTATATCCTGCTATGTATATCTGATAACTTACGGCTGCCTCTTCGCTGACAGTGATGTGTAATCGCCTGACCTTTACCGCGAAAGACGCTCTTCCTACCTGTTGCCTGGACCGCAGCAATAAAATAACATTTCTGCCGGTGCTTCGTTATATGGATGCGGGGAAAGTCCTCATTGTAAGGCATATATTGGGCGAAACAATTCCAAGTCCAGGAGAGGAAGCAGATGGCGATAGTTCCGATCGGCTGAGTAGCGCTGATCTGGCTATGATTGTAAACATATACACATGGGGCTATAAGTACGTGGCGTCTTGGATTTTCAATGTATGTTGCCTTTATTAGCATGTCTCTGCAGAAAGAAGTGCGTCAACTCACAATTTACCAATGATAAAACCTACGCTAAACACGGATGTGGAACTTCGGTCCTCACAGAGAGCGGGTCACCTCACATAGTCTGCTCTGCTGCTTTCATGCCTAGTATGTCATTCCAGCCACAAGTACAGCGACAGGATGCAGCAAATCTGCTCATCCTGGACCTTGGCGACCCATCTGTTCATGCATGGCTACATGCAATAACACCAGAACAGAGAATATCTTTCATGAAAATTTTCAGATTCCAGTAGGCTCAGCGTCTACAAGAGAGGAGATCAACTATCTGGCAGCCAGATGTTGGGGACCCTTGCAATTATTAACAGTATAATCTGAGGACTAGGCTAGTTACTTCCACGGCGGCGCTTACCTGATGTTGGGTCGTCATCATCAGGTGCCGCTCGTTTACGCAAAGAGCTAGTGATGGCAGCAGTGGCGGAGGACAATGAAGAAAGGGGGTGGAGGGTGGAGCACTATTTATGGAAGATGCATCGGTGGATGTCTGTTGATCAAAGATTTTTAATGCCTCCTTGTCGTTAGTTCCCGCCATAGTCCAAACTCCTTCTTCAAGCTTAGAAATACTAGTACCGGCCTCTCTCAGAGCCAAATGCCAATCTTCTGGCTATTCTTTGTGGAGTTTTATTAATTTTGATTCTGAACAGCATCTCGTCGGCCCAGATGTATGTCTAGCTAACATATTCCTCATTGATTTTTCCGCGGCTTAGCGCTATCCCTCATTTGGACCTCGAGGGCGCTTCACATCAGACAAGAGTGATAACCTATTACTTCGAAGGAGAAGAAACGTGGAAATCGAGTTACGATTTGTATTCGACGAGCTATGTTGTATTCAAATATCAGGTATACCATTAATTTTATCTTTTTGACACCCCATGTGTTCAAACAAGTACCCCAACATCAAACCGGGGAAACTCGAGATACCTCAATGAAGAATGCAACAGGATATTTGGCTTCTTTGTTAATAGTAACGAGTTCATAAAGTTTCAAACTTGGCCGTTAACAAGATATTATTTACGACCTTTCATTACTGAATGGCTAACGGAAAGCTATCAAAAACTGTTCCTTTCACACCGGCTATGTACTTAAGCCTCAAATCGTCATCACAAAATTGATATTCAAACACATTTCGTACATGAAGGTCCATTTCTGAGCTATGTATAGGTGTTTACTGGTACTGGAAGATATTGAGGACACAGTCGGTGTAATCATCATCGACACCATCCTCCGAGAGCAACTAGAAGTAGTCTATGTGAGCTCAAGGCCTACGGAGCCGCCGCAAGACGTACTGTAGTGAGGAGATAATCCACAGGAGCAGGCGCATTGGCCACATTGGTAACCTATGTGAGAGTTAAGCTGGGAAAAAAAAGGTGCGCTGAAAGACGAAGCCTCACATTGGCGTTGGAAATGACCTTGGACGGGGTGAAGTTGTGTGCTTCGGGCTTGGAGTTCTCAATGAGAACATTCAGCACATGGGGCTCCTTGAATGGCCCCAAGGACCAGGTGGACGAAGCGGGATTGGCTTCCTGAATCAAAGGGACGTTATCGCCCTGGCCGATGAAGGTAGTCTCAGCGATCTTGCGATCAGAAAGGTCGAGGAGATGAACGATTGCACGCTGGGAATTGAGAGCGGAAACGAACTAAATCGATTCTCAATTTCAGAGTCGACCAAACAGGATGAGGATGAGGAACTTACTCCGTTGACAACGACCCTGCGCCCAGGCTCGATTGTGGTACTGTTGATAGGCATGTTGGTTAGATCTACGAGGTTCTTGAAGAAGTGTTGCGAATGAGAGTCTGAAAAATGTTGGCAGTTCCGTAGGAACCTTTATAGCTCTCAAACGGTACAGCGGTCTAACCCGACAGAGTCCATGCGTCTATGGGACCATCAAGATTGGACTCTCAAGCTGGCATTACGACGACCTTGGATAGCCTTCTAATTCCCACCCTTTGTCTTGCTTGGAAATTCTAAGTTGGAGTTTGAGCAAGAATGCTGCGCTAAGGACCTTGAATCTTCTTCAAAAATAAATCAGTAAAGGATAATGATGGAAATACAAACGTTCACTGGTAGAAAGACAAAGCTATCTTAACAAGGTGAACGATACCTTGACATATAGATAGAATAGGTAGATCAGCCGTGATCAATAGCGACGGAAGTGATAACCTAGTGGCGGCTATGTAGACCTCACGAGAGGTCTGCTGAGACTGACTAGATGGCTGTGCATCAGAGCCAGGCCACAACACTTTGTCTGTCCCACTCGTGCCAGGGTGTAAGAGAGGATGTTTTACACAGCCTAGGTACATAGTGGAGTCCAAAACAAATTATTTCTAACAATAGAAAAGATGAAAGAAGAGGCGATAGGCCCCTTCGACAGCCGAGAATGGCTCACTTAACGTGTAAGACGGTTCGAGATTTCGGTGCACGGTCCATTGATAAGAAAACCTACGGATAAGAGAACAAGGTTGTTCAGATGACTGCCCTCCCTGTGTTGAAATTCATTATGGGGTTCGAATCTTATAACTTTGAGGTCGAGAGAAAATAAACATACCTTATTCCGTACCTCCACTTCTCGCATAAATCCCGTAGTTTTATTGACATACTTTTGCCAATCGATAATGAGCCCAGGCCACAACAGCTTGGGCGAATGCGGTATAACTTTAGACTTGAACTCACGATTGATTATCTATCCTCGTAGGCACATCGTATTAGCTTAGTGCTGGCTGCAGTGGCAAACATGCCCAAAGCCTTTACCACCAGCGCAGATATCTTCCTTGAGAATGACGGTCTTATTTTTCAATGCCTGTCATGAAACGGTGCACACAGACAGCGGGAAGGAAGTCCAGAGCCACCCACGGCATAAGTGAGATTTTGAATATTGACGGTTCGGAGTTCGGAATTGGCTTGACTGTCAGGTTTCCGTTCTCGTGCTGGTTTCTCTTCTGCTGCTGTGGCAGTTTGAACCCTTAATGCGACTTGATTTCCATCATTATAGTCATTAAGAACTCTCTGTATTGGGCCCTTATATCGTGAACTCACATGGGCAATGTTCATTCTGGATCCACCTTGACGCGAACCACCGGGGCTTTGGACTCATTTGTGGCAGAACTTGGAGGGGATATAGTCTATGAAAGGAGGTATGTACTGTTAAACTGTTCTGTTTGAACTCATAAACTCATGATTTGCAGCCTTGGTTCGGCTCGATTTCTCAAGTCTGTCAAGTGTCGCCATAAATCCGGTTCGGTCGTGATCAAGATATTCATAAAGCCTGACCCCGGCTTGTCGTTGCGCAACTACCATCGGAGGCTGAAAAGTGAGCTTTTTCTCCCGCTAAGTTGCTGAGGCTGAAGCATGAACAGTCGAGAAGGAAGCGCTTCTCGATATTCCGAATGTCTACAACTACCAGGCCTTCGTGGAGACTGACAAGGCAGGCTATATTATCCGACAATGGATTGCAAGCAACTTATATGACCGTATCAGGTGTGTTCTTTAAAATGCGTGCCCTAGCCGCCTCGAACTCACTTTGTCTCAGTACGCGGCCGTTCCTGACGATGATAGAGAAGCGTTGGATTGCCTTTCAACTCCTGAACGCTCTGCGTGACTCAAGAAACCGCAAGATATCCCATGGTGATATCAAGTCAGAAAATATTTTGGTGACGTCCTGGAACTGGGTGTACCTTTCCGACTTCGCATCATACAAGCCAACCTACCTACCTTTAGACGACCCCTCCGACTTCTCTTTCTTCTTTGATACCTCTGGAAGGCGAACCTGCTATATTGCCCCCGAACGATTTTACACAGCCAGTACAAATCCGGAGATCAGTGCGAAAAAGTCCAAGTTAGCTATGGACGACGCTGAGGGAAAGCGCGACGGAAAAGTCACAGAGGCTATGGATTGTTTTAGCGCGGGATGTGTTATTGCGGAACTCTTCCTGGAAGGAGCTCCGCTGTTTACTCTTAGCCAACTTTTCAAGTACAGAGAGGGGGAGTTCAGTGTGGATGCACACTTGGCGACTATGGACGATGGTGTTCGGGTGAGTGATTTTTTGTTCAGCGATATTGTAAATTGACCCAGGGCGTAGAATCTGATCAAACAAATGATTGACCTGGATCCGTCTGCCCGTCCAACCTTCGACACCCTCCTACATACATCTCGTGGCACGGTCTTTCCTGAATCATTCTACTCTTTCCTTCACAATTATGTTTCATCCATCAATGAAATTTCTCCAACATACGCTGCTGCTTCTCCACCCACGGCCACGCCGTCAGGACTCCTCTCGGCATCCACAACTACATTACGACCTGGGTCATCGCTGGGCTACCCTGGAGCACCAACTGCAGAGACCACCCCTGAAGCACGCCCGAGCGAGTCTGATCATAGTTTGGAGAAGTTATGGGCAGACTATGAGAGCATAGAGCCTTACCTTTTGCCGGACGTCGCTGAAGAACCATCGTCAAATATAACTGTCGAGTATATGTCTACGGCATCCAATGTTTCCCGCCCTATCCAAGTGAGTTGAAAATTTCTAAACTGCAAGCACACCAAATTTGCTAACTCTTCGCTCTTAGGACATTCTGCCCGTCGAGCTACATATTCCAAATCGTGAATCCACTTTGCATGGGCCACACCGAGGACGTCGAGCAGCACTAGAAGGTATGGTCCTTTCCCCGTAATTCCACCCATTCTGACTTCTCCCAGACGGCCCTGCCCTCATCATTTTAGCTCTTGTTACGTCGAATATTCGAAATTGCCATTTGCCCACATCAAAGATACGGGCGCTGGACGTTTTTCTTGCACTTTCCTGTCATCTTACCGATGAGGCGAAACTGGACCGAATGATCCCATACATCATTGAACTTGTACACGATGAAACTGCGATTGTCCGTTCGGCAGCCTTGCGAACTTTGATTCAAGTCGTACGTATTTCTTCAGCCCTATCAATTATTTCTATTTTCTTATGCCATGGACAGCTCATGTTGGTGACGGTTATCACACCCTCTAACGCGGCAATTTTCCCGGAATACATCATTCCGAATATCAAACATTTGGTGCTGGATCCAGAAATTTCTGTACGATGTACATACGCCCAGTCCATTGTGCAGCTCGCAGATACCGCCGTGCGGTATCTGGAGATGGGTCAGGCACTCAAAGCACATGGTGCTTTGAAACTAGCTGTTGATACACAGGAATATGATCAAGGCCATTTCGAGGTTAGTCATTTGTTTTCTGTACTGGAAGTGTTCTCAATACATTGTGCCAGGTTTCATATGAAGCTAGCATTCAGGACTTACAGAACAGCATACAAGATCATATTTCTGCCCTTCTAATGGATCCATCAAGTATCGTCAAGCGTGCTATCTTGCATAACATTTCTTCTCTGTGTATATTCTTGGGAAGGCAGAAAACCAACGATGTGCTATTAAGCCATATGATAACGTACCTAAATGACCGCGACTGGCTTTTGCGCTATGCATTTTTTGAAAGTATAGTCGACGTAGCTGCCTGTGCCGGTGGACGAAGTTTGGAGGAATATATCCTTCCGCTCATGATTCAAGCTTTGTCAGGTTAGTTATACCCATTTTATGCTCACTAGTAGACCCGAACTTACTCCACTTCTGCTTTAGATGTTGAGGAAACTGTGGTTGCGAAAGTCCTCTCAACTTTGACGAGCCTTTGCGAACTGGGCCTGTTCCAAAAAATGCGCATTTGGGAATTAATGAGCGCGACTCTAGGCTTTCTGTTTCATCCAAATGCATGGATAAGACAAGGTATAAAAGACCTTTTCTCGTGTGCGTTTGCTATTATAGACTTAACCATATCACAGGTGCGGCAGCGTTTATTGCGGCAGCGGCGCGCCATCTCCCCCCAAGTGACGTCTGGTGTATTCTATATCCGTCACTTCGACATTTCTTGAAGTCTGATATCAAAGAGGTTGATGAATTAAGTTTGCTAATGGCGATGAAGGCCCCAGTAAGCGTTGCCTCAATTAGATTTCAGGATCTATGCTGATCTCTATTCAATAGCTTTCACGACAGATTTTGGATGCCGCTGTTCAGTGGGCGATGAAGACTGACAAGACAAGTTTTTGGCGCAATCCCAGGCGCAGTACTGCCAAGGCCGAGTCTCCACGTGAGAGTGTGATCTCCGTTCGTAAAACAGGCAGCAGTACCATTGGCAGGAACAGATCTGAAGAGTAAGTTTCAACCGCTCTTCACATGATGCTGCAATACCGATGCTCTTTTAGGGATGAAGCACACCTCAGTAAGCTTCTGCAACTTGGTATGACTCCAAGCGAAGAAAGCAAATTACTTGCTATGCGGGATTACATATTGAAACTTGCAAACTCTACATCGAGGTGTGTAAATTAAAATAAAGCCCCAGCATTTTACTGACGATCCACAGCTTCGCATCACGTCTCAATTCAGACCCTGAGATCGCTAAAAGCCTCAAAGTCACTGGAGATATCGAGCTCCAGAAGTTGGGCGTTGTCCCACAAACGGTGTTCCTAAAAGCCCGTACCTCCGATCTTATGCCCCACTCTTCTCGCGTAAGTTCATACTCACGACGATCTATGGCCCAAGATAGTTCAGGTCGAAGGACACCAATCTTGAGTCCCACTTTCAACAATCGAATATCCAGTGCAGATTATACCTCTGGAGCGCCCTTTGAAGATCTTCGCCGCAGGCTTGCGACCATCAACGGCTCTGTTTCATCCGTTGGCCTTGGACCGCCTCCTGCTCGTTCTCCTATTGCACCTTCGACCTCTTCTATGTCTCATCACATTTCTGGACCGCCAACCACTCTTGAGCGGCCGAGTAGCCCAACCGAGTCTATATTGTCGACTGCCAACTCCCAGACCTACAGGACTACCAGTCGGTTACATATTGGAAGCACAGATGGACAGAAGGCTGCACCTGCTGTCGGGTCGTCGAAGACGAACGTGACAGGACTTCTAGATACGCACTCTAAGATTCGGCCAGAGGAATCTCCAGATCTTTCAGGCAGGTCATCACCAATGTCGATGTCGACAACTCTTCGACCACGGACACGGGCTCCATCTCTGTTACCCATTTCCACCTACGGTAAGTAACAATCTATACATTATATTTTTTAAGCTAAACATCTTTATGTAGATGGGCAGGAGCCGGGGATCAATAATCTTTTGGAAAACCTATACTTGGACAACAACCGTGAACTCCAACAAGATTTTGGCCCTCGGGTTCACGAAGGGCCTATCAGGCGACGTGGAGCCGTTCGTCATGGTTTTGGTCATCGCGACGGCAAGCGGCAGACTGATGCAACATTGATTGCCCACCTCGCTTCCCATTCCGATGCGATCACTGGAATTGCTGTATCTCCTGACCATGCGTTTTTCGTGACTGCTTCGGATGACAAGACTGTCAAGGTCTGGGATACTGCGCGCCTCGAGCGCAACGTCACGAGTAAGCCTCGACACACGTACAATCAACACCATGCACGTGTTAAATGTGTCTGCATGTTGGAGGGTGTCCATTGCTTTGCGAGTGCAGCTGACGATGGGAGCCTCCACATCAGCCGTGTATATGTCACGCAGACTGGTGCACTGCCGAAATACGGGAAACTCCAGCTTGTTCGTGAACATCGCGTGGACACTGTCGGCGAGTACATCACTTGCATGACTCACTTCAACTCAGGTCTGTTGCGAGTAATAATGCTTTTTCTTTGTCCTGAACTTCTACGTAGACACGTCTTCAAACCTGGTGTATGCGACAACGCACTCCATTATTACCGTCCTAGACCTTCGCACTATGTCTGTTCTCCAGACCATGGAAAACCCTCGGCATTTTGGGCCGATAACGTGCATCTGTATAGACCGTAAACGGTCGTGGCTCGTTGTCGGAACGTCAACTGGTGTGCTGACTCTGTGGGATCGCCGATTCGGTCTTCTCCTGCGAAGCTGGCACGTTGGGGTCGCCTCGATTGGCAGGTCAGTCCGGATCCATCAGTGTGTCGTCCATCCCTCTAGAGGCAAGGGCAAATGGGTGATGGTTTCCATGGAATCATCTCGGCGAAGTACAGACAAGACTTACACGAACCTCGTTGAAGTCTGGGATATCGAGAAGGCGGTGTTGATGGAGACGTTCATGACTAGGATAGGTTCAAGTGCAGATGCGGTACCCGACCCGCACGAACTCACGGGTGTCGACGCGGATACTAGTCCAGCGGCAGCCATTGCGTCCCTTGTCCGCTCGCGCCAGAATGGGAGCGAATTGGAAAATGCGCCCCGTCTCGCTTCCCGGAGGACATCATCGAAGGATTCCATTGTACCCTCGACATCAGCTCCAGATGTCCGCGCATTTGTTGTGGGGCTTGACTTCGCGGGACATGCGTCGTCACATCGACCCGAGCTGAGTAATTTTGTGGAGGGCCCGTCCACGATCCGGAATACACACAAAGGGTTCATGATTAGTGGTTCAGAGGATCGGAAGTTGAGGTTATGGGATTTGGGGAAATTGGAACGCACAGCAATACTAAGCGGCCTTGACTCTGATGTCGAGAGACCCTCCTATCAGTACGTTGCCATTTACCTGTTTCAATTGGTGATTGACTGACCGTGAGCACAGAGCTTTCACAACGGGGACGGCTTCTACGTATGTAGAGACGTGGCCGCCTGCGTCTGCGACTGGGGCACAGAGCAACCGTGCTCCTCAGCGGATGTCGTTGATTACGAATAGTCAACAGAACTTGTTGAGGTCGCACCAGGATGTCATTACGGCGCTAGCATTGATAGAGTCGCCGTTCCGTGGAGGCATTATTAGCGGTGATCGAGCAGGCGTGGTCAAGGTGTGGAGGGTGGAACCTGGAGACTAGTACTGAGGAGACTGTCATAGATATACCGTATGCTATTACTATTACCACTGCTAATTTCCATTGTGTATAGTTGATTTTGTATAACCTTCATTTTGGGTATGATGGCGAGCTTGGTCCAAACTCCACTTTTACTAAAGCGGTTCCTTGTTACGAATGACTACGGTCTATATTCTGGTCAACTGTAACTTCTTTGATGCTAGGCTATCCATCTGAGTAGGCACGACATAAGGCTCCAGCTGTGTTTTCAGAAACACTGCCATGACAGAGTTGATTTTGCCACTTCAAGTTATTACGCCTCAAGCCTAAGTTTGTACCTCTATCTCCATGGCTGCAGAGCTTTTGTTTTAATGGGTCGCGAACTCCGGACTGGAAAAAGCACAGTCATCAAGTATGGAGTAGTCGTTCCATTCACCCTGTCCAAACCTGTGTTCTCTTAAGATTCTTGTTGGATTCTTGGCTTCACGGCTTCACCACGGTATCCACTGCCTCGCTTCAGTTCGGCAGAACGCTTTAATTGCGAAAGCCACATTCAGAGTGATTCTAATGCCGATATAACCTGCTCAAACCTGCGTTCTCCTCAGACTCTTTTCCGATCACAGCGAATCATAACACCATCGTTTTAGGTCTAGTTTTCTGCACTGCATCATCTTCCATTCAAGTTATGGCCACCGATGGCTTTGTAGACTATAAATATCGATCGATCCAGTGCTTGAATGCCTCAGTATTCTCGATTGCAAAAATTGTATGTGCTCATTGGTAACAAGAAGCGACTAAAATACATCTGTCAACGATGAAGGACCTCGATGAAGATAAGATAAGAGATGGACCTTGTGATGTTGCGGAAGTGGTTTTTGCTGAGAACGTGACCAGTGATCGATCTCTGGATGCTTGCACAGAAGCTGACTCGAATTCAGCCGTGTAACTTTCAGTTTCTCCGCTGCAGATTATCTTTCTCCTCGCGTATCAGACCTCCCCACCTCTCCCGTTCTCTCCCAACACGCACAATGGCTTCCCATCCAGTCGCATCCTCGTCCCACCCAGCACAGATTCCTGCCCTCGACAGCCCTCATGCTCAAGTCGATAATAATAAAAAATTAAAGGAGAAAAAGATCAAGGCTGTAGAAGCTGCCACTCATCCTTTAGAGGTCCGTACAGCCTCTCCTAACCTTCTGTAATGACCACTCAAATTTTGTTCAGCTGCAACCCAGGCCAGAGTTTTTCGATCATCGTATCAAGATGTTTGAGGAGTTGAAGGCAGAGCAGGATGCATTCATCAAGGGTTCGTGTTGTGTCGTTTCGTTTCGTTTTGGTCTTCTACGTCATCTCATGTCTCGTTACAGCTCAACCCCGAGAGGAAATCACGGTTACACTACTCGATGGCTCAGAACGAAAGGGTACCAGCTGGG
This sequence comes from Tephrocybe sp. 9980TJB, assembly GCA_018220975.1. Taxonomy (NCBI): domain Eukaryota; kingdom Fungi; phylum Basidiomycota; class Agaricomycetes; order Agaricales; family Lyophyllaceae; genus Tephrocybe; species Tephrocybe sp. 9980TJB. Next base: position 38,431 of record JABAJU010000043.1, read on the forward strand.
AAACCAGCCCCATGGATATTGCAAAAGAGTTGTCGAAAAGCTTGTCTGAACGTGTCGTCATCGCAAAGGTGCGCCACAGCTCATCGTCTTTTCACGCTGACCCTGACATTTCTGCAGGTCGACGGTGAACTCTGGGATTTAGAACGGCCTCTGGAAAAATCTGTCAAACTAGAATTTCTAGAATTTGAGCACCCTGAGGGCAAGAAAGTCTTCTGGCACTCGTCTGCTCACGTACTTGGAGAAGCCGCTGAGCGGCACTATGGTTGTCACTTGTGCCTTGGACCACCGACGGACGAGGGATTCTTCTACGAGATGGGTATTCAAGAACGGTACGAATATCTTTCATTCTTTCGCTTTTGAAACTCATGCACTGTAGACCCGTCTCAAACACTGACTATCCTGCCCTTGAAAAGGTTGCGGAAAGCGCGATCAAGGAGAAGCAAAAGTTCGAACGCCTGGTCGTCTCAAAGGAGAAACTACTCGAGATGTTCAACGTACGCCTTTTGATCACCGTTTTCTGGTTACGCGTCTCACCTCTTCCACCACTAGTATAACAAATACAAGCAGTACCTCATCGAGACCAAAATCCCCGACGGCACCTCCACCACCGTGTACCGATGCGGTCCTATGATCGACCTCTGTGTCGGCCCTCATATCCCTCATACCGGACGAATCAAGGCTTTTATGGTCACAAAGGTCAGTAGCCAAAGGGCATACCCGACGTACAACGTTAACGTGACTTGAAACAGAACTCGGCATCTTACTTCCTCGGTGATCCCACCAAGGAATCCCTTCAGCGCATTTACGGTATCTCGTTCCCCGACAAAAAACAACTGACTGAGTACAAGGCCTTCCTGGCTGAGGCTGCCAAACGTGATCACCGAAAGATCGGCAAGGTAATGGTGGCCTTTATGTCAATTCTTCCCAGTCACTCAATGTCTCATTCTAGGATCAAGAACTGTTCTTCTTCAACGATCTCAGCCCAGGAAGCTGCTTCTTCCTTCCCCATGGCACTCGTATATATAACACCCTAGTTGAACTGATGCGGGTAAGAATATTCCTTGTTCTGTCGTCGACCTCCAAGCAAGTTCTCACCTTGCCATAGTCCGAGTACTTCAAGCGTGGCTACCAAGAAGGTACTCCTATCCCTATTCTCGGCAACGTGCTCTCTAACACCACCGCTCATTGCCAGTCATCTCCCCCAACATGTTCAACAGCAAACTCTGGGAAACCTCGGGGCACTGGCAGAACTATAAAGACGACATGTTCACACTCGATGTCGAAAAGGAGAAATGGGCCCTCAAGCCCATGAACTGCCCGGGCCACTGCTTGATCTTCGACTCGCGCGACAGGAGCTACAAAGAGCTGCCCATCCGCATGGCGGAATTCGGTATCATCCATCGTAACGAAGCCTCTGGCGCCCTCACTGGCTTGACGCGCGTTAGGCGCTTCGTGCAGGATGATACACACGTCTTTTGTATGCCTGCACAGATTGAGGAGGAGATTGGGTACTTGTTTGATTTCATGCAGCATATTTATGGTCTGTTTGGCTTTGAGTTTAAGCTTGAGCTTTCTACACGTCCCGAGAACTACCTTGGCTCCATCGAAACCTGGAACGAAGCCGAAGCTGTGCGTCTCAATCCCCAAACAACGTTAATGGCTTTCCAATTTCAACCCTAATGTAATATCCTCTCTAGCAACTCACCAAAGCCCTCGAGAAACACCACCCAGGCAACTGGGAGCTCAACCCCGGCGACGGCGCGTTCTACGGGCCCAAGATCGACATCACCATCCGCGACGCCCTAAAGCGCTCCTTCCAGTGCGCGACGATCCAGCTCGACTTCCAGCTCCCCGAGCGGTTCAACCTCAAATATCGCGCCCCAGAGGACACGAACGACCCCGGCCGTCCCGCCTCGCGCCCTGTCATCATCCATCGCGCTATCCTCGGCAGTCTAGAGCGGTTCATCGCCATTATTACGGAACACTTTGCTGGGAAGTGGTACGTGTCTGATTTTTTGTTTTTTTGACTCCGAGTTTCCCAATGTCCGATGTAATTCCTTTTCCTTTTCCAGGCCATTCTGGCTCTCACCCCGACAAGTTCTAGTCATCCCAGTCGCAGTTCCATACGTACGTGTCCCTTCCCATTCCTTCCTTACCGTTCCGACCCGATTCCGAGTGGCAGTGCGCTAACTGACGTGTTTTTGTTTGCTGTGACTATGACGTAATACAGAAAGAGTATGCGTCGGAGGTTGCGGAGACGCTTAATCAGCTTGGGCTCTACGCTGACGTAGACAATGGCGAGAATACACTGCAGAAGAAGATCCGGAACGGAGAGATTGCGCAGTACAATTTCATCCTTGGTAAGTACTCTACTACTACTACTACTACTAACCGGACCCGGGTTACGGGATTGCTGACTTTTTCTTTTTTCTTGCTGTTGTTGTGCAGTTGTTGGACAGGAGGAACTCGATAACAGGTCGGTCAATGTGCGTAACCGCGATGACGTCGGAACCAAGGCTAGGGCGCAGACTGTACCTCTTGCTGAGGTCGCTGAGAAGCTCGTCGGGCTCAAGAAGGCTCGCTCGCTGGAAAACAAATTCACATAATTTAGATACACATGTACATTGTGTTATAACCCCCAGCTTCAACCAACTAAATAAACGTACTTATTTTGATCTGAACTCGTAATATGTAAGTATAATACATTGATGGTCATGAAAATAAAATATGGTACGTTATGCAGAAGTGTGCAAAGTGAAACTCTTCAAGATTGGGTGGGGCTCGGGGTAGCACGTAGTCCATTAGATGTCTATATGCAAAACGTAGATTGGCATCCACATATGGGCAGCTTTTCAAGGGCACCGATAAACAAAAGCTTAGGCGCCGACACTGCGCATTAGATGACTATATTGCGAGCGCTAGTTGGAACGATTGAAACATTAACGCAGGCCATCCAATACATCCCAAACGGACATACCAATTGCTGAATCGCAGAGCGCTCCGCTTCGGGGAAAGCGTTTATCTGTTCTTGTGTCAAACTGAACACTTGCATAATCATCGACTAGCGAGCGAGGGCGTCAAAATAAAATAAAATAGAGTCAGCACAATGATGTCTCAGAGTCTGAGCACGAAGGGTAGATAGTTATCCATCACTCACACGCTGCTCATCACTAATAGCTGGTGGAGCTGGTGCCGCAGCAGGTTGTGGGACTTGAGGCATTGGCGTTGGGGTTTGATGGACCATAGGTTGCGCGGGTGGCGGCGGGGGGCGATAACCATACGAGGGCATTGCTGGGGGCGGCATACCTCCATGAGGGGCAGGCATGTGTTGCTGATGTCCATACATCGATGCTGTAGGAGCTGGCGCAAAGCCCGGCATGGGCGGTGGAGGGTACGCTTGCGGAGGAGGCATGGATGAATATTGTGGCTGTTGAGGGGGTAGGTGTGGCGGGGGCATATGCGGTCGTGCGCCTGTCATGGGTTGCGCAGTCCCGGTGGTTGTGGCGGCTAGCATGCGTTGCAGAATTGATGGATCGACGATGTTGTTCATCACCAGCGCTTGAAAGATCGCATATGCGAGCTGAGGGTGCGCCATCAATAGCGTTTTTGATTGTTCAGGGTGCGTAATCACAAAAGCCTGGAAGAGTATAGACAGCAGGTCAAATTATGAAAAAAGGGGCGAAACGGAGATTTTCCTTGCCTTCATCTGCGCTAAAACTTCTGTGATCTTGTTGAGATCTGTAGCGGCCAGTATTTGGCTAATGCGATCAAGAGCCGACACGCCTGGGGGTATCTGGATGCCCGGCGGCAAATTTGCAAGGAGGGAGCTTGACTCATGTGGGCGACCGCCACCGGCGCCACCTCGCCAGCCACTGTGTGGTTCTGAAGGACCGGGAGTGCCACCATCGACGAGCTCCCCTCGAACAGTCGTTTTGCCCTCAAGGAATGGGTCGGAATCCGCGAGATCAATCCTCAAAGGCCGGCCCCCCACATCCGTATTGTTGAGATTTCGAACGGCAGACAATGCAGTTTCGTGATCTTTTCAGGCGTTCACAGCGAATTGAAGTTGTGTGAATGTTGATAAATTTTAAAGTGTCATGTTCCAGGTGTTGGTTGGTTTTAAGGAGAGAATTCGTTAAGGGGTAGAGATACGATTAATGTTCCATTGGAAATTGAGTATTGAATTTGAGGTTTGCGCAAGATTGATGTGAAAGATCGTTTGGCATTGAGTTTGAGGTTGACGCGCAAATTGAAAATCAAGAGAGTTGGTATTAGTTTGAGGTTTGCGCGCAAATTGAAGTGATAAGCGCGTTTGGCATAAAGGTTGAGATCACGTTTGAAGTGAAGCGCCGATTTTGTTTGAGGTGAAGTTGAGGTAGAAAGGACATTTCAAGTCAGACAAGACAGAGAATGAAGCGCACAAAGATGAATTAATATACCCGCAAATTCACAGAATCCGTAGCCTCTCGGCTTGCCTGTTTCTCGGTCAAAAACTAATCTGAAAACAAGAGATATTTTGAATTGAAAACGCGTCCAAAAGAGCATAAAATAACAAATAGGACGATACCTAAAGCCAACGACTTGTCCTACAGATTTGAACACATCGATAAGTTGGTCCTCGCCCATGTTATAAGGCACATTGCCCACTGGTGGCACACTGGTTATAAGGGGGTCGTCGCGGTAAATCCAAGTCAATACGCACCGAATACGACCTTGCTCATATTAACGGGGATACTGAGATAATACCGGTAGAAAAGGGTGTCGCGTGAGGAAGATGACTTGGAGACCGCTGTGACAAAAACAAGCTTGAACGAGCACCACGTGTTTGGTTGTGATTTCTAGGGCTGACTAAGGTTTCTTCTCCCTCTTCCATTGCGTCCTCCAGAACTGAGATCTGGGTTCCACTGACTCCAACAAAGTGGCGAGTTGTGGTGCCCTCTGGTTGATTTTCGAAAATTTGGCCACAAGTGGCGTCACCGTGTAACTGCCTCTGGAAGCTTCTACACAGCCATGCTCTTTGAGACCGGAAAATCCCATTCCGCTTGTAACCGAGGTAGACAAATGTCTTTGACGATAGCTTGGGCCGAGATGGTGCTTACGGATCACAATAGTTATCAAAAATGACTCAATTGAAAGACAAGTTTGATTCCTTTTTTGGAAGATAGATTAGTGGCTCTACTCTATATAAAGGAGCCGTTCTTCTGGCAAGCACTTTCGTGGTCTCTCCTCACAAATACCTTCGTAATGAGTTATTCTTCCAAGTGGTCGACAACCCGCAGCCAGTCCGCTCCTCTTCCAACCCATCACTCTAGCCGACCTCGTTCAAATAATCATATTGCTACTCCATACCTTGTGCCTCGGTATGTTATCCTTCATTATATTATATTTTCTTTCTTGAATTGGGGCTAACTTATTTTGAAGGATTGAGGTTATTGACGATAGAACGCAGGGAAGGCTATTAGTAAGGTTAGAGATACCTGACGTCAACCCCAGCGATGTGCATATCAAGCTACGCGGCGATATGCTTTACATATCTGGGGAACGTCTTCCAGACACATCTTCTGTCGCACAGGAGTACCTTGAAAACCTCAAACGGCACAGTCAAAGTGTTCCGGGCAGTCGCCACCTTCCTCGAGTGATCTTGCTAGGTGGTGGCAACGTAGAGTCTTTCTCGGTACCCCCAGAGTACCTCCCCTCTCTGGCGAAACGTTCGCCTCATAGAACCACCCCCTCACCATCTGGTCGAATTGTCGCTCAAAGGGCACACTACAATGAGCTACGATTTGGAAAATTCTGTCGTAGATTACGACTTCCTCCTGGCACCAAGGTCAACAGCCTCTCCACTATATCGAACCTACTTGTATTCTGACCATCTTTAACCCTAGGCCTCAGACATCGAGGGTAGCTTCGTCAACGGCATGCTCTTGCTGTCGTGGCCAAGGGCTTCAGCTCCAGAAGCATTTGATCAGAAGGAGTCAACCGACGTCAATATTCCCATATACGCAAATGTGTGCGCTCCTGTTGTGGTGAAGATTGAGTCAGTAGAACCAATGTCTATTGACTCGCCGCAGTAAAGGCACACGTTTTGCATTCGGGCCCGCACTATGTGGCCATCACATGCTCAGGCCGATGGGGCACGTAATCTCGAGCTCATGATACCATCCAACTCATCCATTCTTTCGTTTCAACCTCTCTTTCTGCGTTTTGTGTGTTTTTCATATCGGGATTATCGGATAGTACATATTACGATCACATATCCCCTCTCAGACTATATAAATGTCTCTGGCTCATTTTTCAATGGTTTTTGTTATTGTATGCTACCACCTCCACATTAGTATATTGTACAATTTTATCCGATCATTGTTCCTCACTAGTTATAGTATCTGTCTATCCTCAACCTTACATACCCAATATGAATGGAGACTAGATACTCACGATTATCCCCACTCAAGATTCAGCTCACCTGCTTATGCAGTGGTTGTTATTGAATATTAAGCCTAACTTGGCTTAGACCGAGTCTAGTGTTGCAGTGCGCCACAGTCTTCGAGAAGCGAGAAAAAAGGGCCCAATGCTGTGCTCGGAAAACGGCATACGTGACATACGACGATGGAGTATGCTAAGTACACAGGTTTGCTTGTGGCCAACGGCATTATGAGCGGAAGCCTCTCCACAAGTGACTAAATAGTATCCACAGGCACAGGGGCTTTGAATAGTACAGCGGCTTAAGTGCTATTCAACATTACGAACCTTGCATTTCTTCTCTAATCTTCACAGGAAGCTAGCGTCAGCAAATACACCGTCACTTCTTTTGGAAAGCTTGACTCAGGCTGTAAGTATCTCTCCATGTATAACTATGGACAGCTTTCAGTTCGATCATTGCTTGAAACGTCAACGACGAAATGAGGACATATATTGAAACATTGTTGGAAATATAGACTCCTGATGCGACCCAACTAGAGTGACTAAGTGACCAGTACTCTTGGTAGTAAGGAGCTCATGTAGAATGGGTACCTGTATCCACATCAGTATGACCCTTCTTGTGCTATGATTCAAGTCGCGTGTCTCATTTTACCCTTCGGGGCCGCAACGAGGTAAACATGAGGCCTGAAATCAAAGAAGGTCGAGTATGACTCGATTCTACTTCTTTGCTAGTTGCCTGAGAAAAGCACGATCTTCTTTCGAGCGGCTATGTTGACACAAGTTCTTATAGTCGCCTGGCTCCAAGCATCTTCAAGGGCCGTGCTGAGCCTCGAAGAGATTTATCACAGGTTTTCACAGAAACGTCATGTTATTTATCCACCATAGGTTACGTGTGAAGCAATCCAGAAGCATGATGTGACTCAGTCAGCCCCCAGCTGCGGTTAGGGCAACAGGTTGGAAGAGCGTCGTACGCGGCAGAGGGCCAGGCGATTACACACTGCCACGAAGAGGCAGCCGTAAGTCGTCAGATATAGCAGGGTTTCCCATGAGGTGTTCATATGCCGATCGGAACCCTGTGTGGGACTCTTACAATAGAGCTCTGTCTCACGGCCAGATGCCTCTGGGAATCGTAAGTTCCAATTGTGAATTCGTGTCGCTTGATGCGAAGTCAGTATCAATATCTATTTTAGCAGCGTTTCCCCGGGCCATAGTATCCAGGACTTGAGTACATGAATAGGACCGCCATGTTCATTGACATGCGGGTCATGACGAAGCTGACCAGCGTTAGCGCTGATGCTGATGCTAGTCAACGCTTGGATCGGCATTTTCCGGCGTTGTCAAGTTGCATCAAGCAAGTACAAAGTAATCACTGGCTGAGGGATGCAACATCCAACTTGGTCCTGGCATGATTCAGAGCCTTATTGAATCTCAATATTCACGATTGTATTCGTCTATGTCTGAGATAAGTATCTGGAATTGAAGTGGTGGAACGAGTCTTTTTTCCGTGGGTGAGCACATGTTCAATGTGAACTTCTGATACAGATAACATCCATCTCTGATCGCCACTGACAGCCTGCTTCCTGGCCACAATTGAACATTAAAAGAGAACAGAGCCTGCTCCAAATGTCCCCCTAACTTTGTTTTTACGCACCTGCAAACGCTATGCTTGATTATAGCCTGGTTCAATGGGCAGTCATCGCGACTTGTTTACTTCTCGTTACACTGGGAAGGGTACGTACTAGACCCTCTAATGCAGGTCGAAAGCTACCTCCCGGCCCTGCTGGAATACCGCTCCTAGGAAATTTATTGCAAGTACCTCGGCAGGTACAACTCTTAATTTCTCTGTTGCAACTGTTGCAGTAATTGTCCATTGTTTGACAGCATATGGCGACATACTTTAGGGATGTAGTACAAAAGTATGGAGGCTTGGCGTCATTGAATTTGGCAGGCTTCGTAAGGCTCCTAACCCTCTCTATCGTTTGAATTGTCCAACTTCCTTACATCAGAACGTGATTTTAATTGGGGATATCAAACTAGCCAAAGAGATTCTCGATAAACGTTCAGCAAAGCATTCCTCACGCCCAGAATTGCGATACATAGTGAGATACATGATTACTTCTTTTGTGCTGCCAAATGACCTCACTATCGCGTTTCAGCGTTATCATGTTGACCCCGAAGATGACGCCTGGGTTATGTCCAAAGAGGGCCAATCTCACAGTATCGGACGAAAACTCACGGCGGGAGTCATGTCTGCCGTACGAGCCGGGAAAACTGAAGCTATACAGGAATACGAGGCAACGGCCAATCTTCAGCTCTTGATTGAAGATGGCGGCAGAGATTGGTTTCATCATATGCAACGGTAGGCGTACCATCCTAGAAAACTATGCTCTCTCTTCTGACATTTCTTGCAACAGAATTGCAGTCAGCACTGTGCTTTCGGTTGGCTTTGGTATACACTGCCCTACAGGTCGTGAGCCAGAAGTCAAAGCAATCCTTGAGGTGAGCCTGCAGTTCTGTCATTCACTGGCCATGTTAACTGGCTGAGATTAGGACATTGACGAATTCGTAAAACTCACTACACCGACAGCGAGTATTATCAATGCTCTACCCTTCTTGGACTGGATTCCTGGACCCATGCCATGGCGCACTCGCGCAGAATCTTTTCGTAACCGTCAAAATGCTCTGTACGCCAATCTAACTAATGAAAGCCTCACGGGCCAAGCATCGGAGATGAACACGTCCGTACCCATATCTCCTACAATTTGTGAAAAAAAATTAACACTATTTACCAGATGGGCTGCTGCATTTGCCAATCCAAATAAGCCTGAAGGAGATCAACGTCGTCTTATGAAAGTGTTTGCCGCGGTAGGTATCCTAAGCGACCTAACCCCACGCTATGCATAACTAAAGAAATGTTACAGGCTGCTATTGAAACGGTAGACACCCACATAAGCCTTTAAGATGCTTTTTCTCACCCAAGTTGTAGACGACAGTAGCTCTACAAACATTTGTTCTTGCATGTGTTCTTCATCCTGAATGGATTTCGGCCGCTCAAAAGGAGATTGACAACGTCGTGGGCCCTGACCGGTTTCCGTCTTTTAAAGACCGACCGCTCCTTCCCTATGTAGAAGCCATTGTTCGCGGTACGTTCTTATCTGTGTTATGATGCTTTCAATGTTGATCAACGACGATGTTCCAGAGACCCTCCGATGGCGTCCAGCAGGCAAGTTTGATCATTATCACCATCGTGACAATTAGAACTAACATAACCTTCACAGTTCGCTTCGGTTTGCCTCACGAGTCTTCCGCTAGCGACATAATTGAATACAAGGGGAAAGAGTACTTTATCCCCCAGGGTAGCATTATCTTTGCCGTTACCTGGTAAGTTGGCTCAGGATATACTGTCGCGGGTTTTTAGGTGACTAATGTGTCACCAGGGCTATTGAACATGATCAGGAAAAGTTTGAGGATCACGACAAGTTCATGCCTGAACGCTTCCTGGATAATCAAGGAAAGCTAAAACCAGACTATGAGACAAGTGCCTTTGGGTTTGGGCGACGAAGTCAGTACCAACAGCTTGGCTGTAATTAACTGAAAATCGCTGACTTTTTTTTGGATCGTCAACAGTTTGTCCGGGCGCCCCTCTCGCCGAACGGTCGCTCTGGATAAATATTGCAAGGATGCTCTGGGCTTTCGATATCCGAAGGTCCCATGTACCTGATTCTCAGACTGGCCTTCCATTTGATTATGCAGACGACGATACTGCGTTTCATGGCGATGTTTGTTGTTAAGATGCATATTAGCTGTCTTAACACTAATGGTTTACTCTCAGGTCACGAACTCACCCTTCAAATTTCCTGCACTCTTTGAAGTCCGCTCTCCTGAGCGAGCGGAAGTAGCCAGGAGGGAGTGGGCAGAGTGTGAGAAGGATCTGAATGTTCTATTACCGGCTCCGAAGGATAAGTAGAACTCTCTTGCGTTCATGATGTTCACTAGTCGGCGAAGTATTTGATGCAAAGACTGCACATGCTTATGTGTCCCTCTGTTTTCCCTTTCTCTCTTGTAAAGAATACTATAGAGTGGACATTGATTTTTTAACGTTCTAATCCAGGCGAAAACCCTGATTTCGAGCGTCATAAGGTGGTGACTTGCGGCTCTAATCATATCTCTTGCCGTCTATTACTGACTATATTATCTGAAGGCTCGCAGAGTTTAAGATTATGCCGTCGGATCATATGTGGGGTATAAAGAGATGAAGGTCGAATGTTGAATACAGTAAACGTTTGAACACCGACTACATTTTATTGAGAGATCAATCAACCGAGGATGCCTAAATGATGTATGCTCTACTCAAGCCTTTTTGAAATCTTAAACAGGCAACTTGAGCAGGAGGGGTAGAATTCTTCCTGTCTTTTCATATGACATTGACAGTTCTCACATTAAGGTTTGATGGGCGTCATGCATATGGACGAGAATTCATAAAAGAAAAAGGCAAGGATGCCTTTTCATGTGTTCGAACCCCAACTCATGCTGGCCACCTTCGAAAATAGCACTGTTCAGTGGGTTGCCGCAGCAACTTGTTTATTCGTTGTCGTAGTTGGGAACGCCGTCCATACTGCGCGGCGTCGAAATGCAGGTCGAAAGTTACCTCCAGGTCCCGTTGGACTACCTATTATAGGAAACCTACTGCAAGTACCTCGCCAAGTACGTTTTCAGTCACAGTGATCGCTTGAGATATTGATGATCAATAGCATCTAGCCACATATTTCAGGCGTGTAGTTGAGGAGTATAACGGTTTTGCGTCATTGAATTTGGCAGGTTTTGTGAGCCTATTCCTGTCTGAACATTATAACCTTCGGACGTATTTGGTTTACATTCTTTGACCGTTATAGACCGTAATCCTGATTGGGGACCTCAAGCTCGCCAAAGATATTCTCGATAAACATTCAGCTAAGCACTCTTCACGCCCAGAATTACGTTACATGGTAAGCTATAAGTACTCTTCTGTTAAATGGCCACTCAGCCATCTATACTTACCGGCGCTATCATATTGACCCTAATCAAGAAAACTGGATCCTGTCTAAGGAGAGCCAGTCTAACATTCTTGGACGCAAACTCACTGCTGGAGTCATGTCTGCAGTACGAGCCGGAAAAACTGAAGCATTACAGGAATGTGAGGCTACAATTAATCTTCAACACTTGCTAGATGATGGAGGCCGGGGCTGGTTCCATCATATGGAGCGGTGTGCCTATGCCTTTTATACAGGGCCTTTCTGAGCTAGTTTCTCTCGCAACTCCTTCGAAAACGAGAGGATGCTTTCTACGATAAACTTATTCATGAAAGTCTCACAGGAAAGGCATCTGGCGCGAACACGTAGGACTTCTTGTTTACAAGGAGGAATCATAATTTGTTCATTGAAATGTTATAGATGGGCTGCTGCCTTCGCGGATCCCAAAAAGCCTGAAGGGGATCAGCGTCGCCTTGTTAAAGTGTTTGCTTCGGTTAGTTCTCGCGTCGCATATCTGATGTCCTCCGTTGACCAAAATGCTGCAGGCAGCAATTGAAACGGTAAAGCGAGGTTTAAACCAGTTTTAGCCCTATTCCTTACAAAGGTCCTCAGACAACGGTGGCTCTGCAAACATTCGTCCTTGCTTGCATGCATTATCCCGATTGGATGATTACTGCTCAGAAGGAGATGGACAATATCGTGGGGCCTGATCGTTTGCCGACTTTTAAAGACCGGCCTTTCCTCCCTTATGTAGAAGCTGTTGTTCGCGGTACGCTTTCTGTCTTATTTATCGAGCATCGATTGATAGTTCTATCGCAGAGACTCTTCGATGGCGCCCCGCAGGCATATTTGCCACGAACATTGGTGGGGTGAATTCGAAAGCTGATGTTACTTTAAAGTTCGATTTGGTCTACCCCACCAATCTACCGCCAACGATGTGATCGAATACAAGGGGCAAGAGTACTTTATTCCTGAAGGAAGTATTGTCATTGGCGTTACATGGTAAGTTTTCTCAACTATTAGCATCGGCACGGCCCAGGGTCGGGGTTAGTTAATTGCTTACCTAGGGCAATTGAACATGATAAAGGGAAGTTTGAGGACCACGACAGATTTATGCCTGAGCGCTTCCTCGACGATAAAGGCAATTTAAAGCTAGATTACGAAACAAGCGCCTTCGGGTTTGGGAGACGAGGTTAGTATCGACTTTATGACGATGAAAATAAAAGTTGATCTTTCGTAGTTTGCCCTGGTGTCCCATTCGCAGAGCGATCACTCTGGATAAATATTGCTCGCATGCTTTGGGCTTTTAACATCTGCCGGTCCTCCGCACTTGATCCTACAACTGGCCTACCATTTAATTACACAGACGAAGATGACGCTTTCAATGGCAACGTTCGTATTAGCCACATATCTCCAGGGTGCTGTATGTTAATGATTATCTACCAGATCACCAACTCACCCTTTGAATTTCCAGCGGTCTTCGAACCACGTTCTCCTCAGCGAGCGGAGGTGGCCAGGAGGGAATGGGCGGAATGCGAGAAGGACGTGAATATTCTATTGCCAGCTCCCAAGGACAAGTAGGACCCTTATACGTTCGGGTGTTCACTCGTCGGCTCAATGTTTGATGATACATTGTACATTCGGAGTACTTAGCTGACTCGGATGCGATTGGTGGTATATGTTTTCACTAGTTGGCGATGTACTGATGTCTAGTAAGTAGTACATGTAAATCCTAAGACCCATTCCTTGTCTCTTCAAGGTAGTGGGCATCCAAATGAGAGGTCGATATTGCATCTAGGTATGGGTAAATTATAACGAAACAGACTGAGGTCCCACTTGCAGCAATGTTGAAGTTGCGTGACTGTACCACTGACCATACTAGTTCATACTGCTGACGAAAAGCAGCCGCAGTATTTTGCCCACATGCCCTGTATTAAGATTATTGAGCGTCGTTTCCTAATCGTTTCCTAAAAACATGGTTATAAGAATGTACCTCTGCTTGAGCTTTAGCGTTATCTATCTTCTGCTGCCCGTCTTGTGATTGAAGGTAATCTGCAGTTTGTTCCCCAGCGTTCTTGGCGGCCTCCTCGCCAGCACTTGTCACATATTCCTTCCCCATATCACTGGCAAGGTCGACAGGGTTCAAAGCTAGATGTAAGGCAAATATTTAATTGACATGGGTAGTAAACAGAGGCAGAAACACATACACATCTCGGCCTTTCCGCCAGGCTGGTTCGTTTCAACTTGAGGCATTTACAAAAATAGAGTTGAGGTTTAAAATAAGAGAAACGAGCGTAGACAGCACTATCGAGGTGAGCTGGGGAACATAATTTCACATTGGGTTGGCCTTATATGCTTAAAAAAGGGGTCAATTGCCGTAGCTCAAGGGTTGCCATGAAAGATCGACATCAGGAACGCTCGACGTCAAGTTCAGGGTTCGCGAGTTAACACAGCTAGAGATTGCTGCGCCCGCCGTCAATCTGTCTTGATATATTTTCTCCTGAAACCCGATGATGAGGTGAGAAGATTATAAAAAAAAAGACGACCTGTGGGTCGTTTCGTACATGCCACTGGTAGATGAAGCAATGGATGAGTGATAAAGATCAAGATCGTTTGACATAAATGTGATCCTCTAATTTAGCAAGCCTGATAGGGAGTCAACTGTCGAAAGGCTATAGGAATAGTGATAACATATGTATGAATCATTTGTGAATCAGGAGAAAAGTGTCGAGTCGCCGTACAAAGTATTCTTGGTGTAAAGTGTCAAAGCCCAGAAACATGTTATCAGAGGACAGACACAAAGTCTGCTGGAGATGTCTTGTTAGGAGGCTTAATTATCAGTGGTGATTTTGTCGCCTGAAATCGCATGTCACTAAACATCAGTAGAACTCAAACAGCCAGTCGAACTTGAAACATATTTGGATTTGATGAATATCGCGTCCCCGTATCCAACAATAATATGCGAATGTAAGGTGGTGAGCATGAGGGTTTCTTGACGATTTGCGGAGTGAAGTGGAGTGAAGTAAAGTCATTTCGTAAAGAAGTTGGGCTTACATAAGATGCGCGTAACAACAACTAAATGTGTCCAACTGCGCTCAGTTCAGCCGCAGCTACCCATGAACTTCCCGTTGAAGGATCGACGCTTAAGCTTGCTCTAATAGTTTATAGTGCATATAGGTGCATAACGACGATTTTCGACACTCCTCTGGTTCCTAGGCTTTCGGTTATCGACAATTTTGAATTTCCTTCGTTGTTATGGCCAAGAACGACGATGATCTCACAACTGTGGCCAATATATGTGCCATAGACAGCAAGGCTACGAGACGTATCCGGTAGGACGACTTCTTTTTGGACAAGTGCAAGGAAGGCTTATCATGTCAGCGGGGAGATAGCCTGTGCCGAATGCCGTCGACTCAAAATACGATGCGACAGAGTCGTGCCTTGTTCGACGTGTATCAAACGTGGTTGCGCAGCATTGTGTCCCAATGGTTGGATACCTATGCTCAACTCTTGTACACTGCTCACCTCTGTTTCCCTTCAGGAACAATTCCTCCGGGTGATGGTAGCCGGTGAGAGATATTGTCCATATACATAAGTGACGTCGATCTTGAGATATGTGTGTCCATAGCTTTGTGCTTGCCGCGACAGATCATCTTCGTGCTAAAACTTTTACCCTGGAGGCTCGACTACGCTCCTTAGAAGATGCTTTAGCTATTGCGCAAGCATGCATCTCCGAAAAACCCCACCCTTTGCTCAGTTTGCCTGATCCTTGTGATGCTGATGATGAGGAGGAACCTGTCCTCAAGCCTGTTGCCGAAGAATCAGGAGCGAAGTCAGAATCTCTTGGCTCTTTGCACATTGACGACAAAGGCGCAGCTCGTTTCTTTGGACCATCCGGTGGCTCAGAGGTTCGATTGACAATCCTTTCTCTTGGTTGTAAACTTTGCTAATGCACTGTATAGAGCTTGTTACTTGTAAGTTCATTCGTACATGCATTGTCTACCTTTTGTGAATTGTTCATAGTCGGCACAGGATCTTGAGACTAGGATTGTCCCGAAGACTAGACGGTCATTGCCAGAATTGGACGATACATACCTTCCTGAGGATATCAAAATTTGCTATCGATCTTTCCCGCTTTCACCTTCGGGAATAATGCCTGCCACTGTTCAGCCGATGATAGAGGCGTTTCTGCCATCTATTGAGCGTGCCATTGAACTTTGCGAGACATTCATGGAACATCTATCATGGATGTTCCAGATTGTTACTCGTCAACAACTGATCAAAGAACTTATCCCACCTATATACAAACGGGTTCACGTTTCATACGGACCTCATGACCTTGCCTTGATGCTGATCGTCCTGGGCATCGGAACGTTGGTCGATCTCAATTTGCCTCCGTATAGTCTCGAAGCTCAACATTATTACCGACTATCTCAAGCAGCTCTTGTGCTTCAGCCAGCTTTGGGCCAGTCTATCGTCACAATCAAAGTAAGAGCCTTTCCTAAGAGCCTTTCCTTATACTAATCGACATTGTTAACTCGTGTTTCTTTTCTTAGGTTTTACATCTCATGAGCATATATAACGGAATGAGTGGGAAAGAGAGTAATTTGGAACAGTCTTATACATTACTTGATTTTGCGAGCCAGACCGCCATGCAAGTATGTCTGTACCTCCTCTGACATATTTGCGCTAAAATATTGCTCTGGATAGATCGGGTTTCGTATGTCATCTTGTGGACTGGTCACTGTAATTATTTCTGACATTTACAAGATCTTGATCCTTCTCTTTGGGGATTTACTGAAAAGGAAGCGTATGATCGTCGCGTCTACTTCTGGAACCTGCTGGCTGGGGTCCTATGGCAGGTATGAGCGAAGTCTTTGTCAACAGTGGGGGGATTCTCACACAATCCCATAAACTCTTAACAGAGCCTTGTAACAGGGCGACCCCCGACCATTCTGTCTGAATATATTGATTGTCGCATTCCCACCGCTGATGACGAAAATCGATTTCAGCAAGATGAGGTACCACTCGGATGTAAGTCATACTCGTCAAACCAGCTAACACTTTCATTAAGCATTTTGACAGTTGGCATATGGGGTTTTCGAGTCAGCATGCAATGCTTAATTCCTTTGGTGAAGACTACTTTGGCTATAAATCCCCCTTCATATCAAGCGATCATGGATTTAGATCGGAAAATTCGAGCTTTCGTTCGAACGAAGGATGGTGATGAATCCGACAGTAGTAATCCTCGAACAGCGACCTCGATGGCCTCTTTCGTTCGCACCCACTATCAGGCGTTGCGTGAGGATTTTTATTACTGATAATACGAAGTATGTTCTGATTGATCTGCAGTACTCATGTTCCTCCACCGGGGATTTTTTGCGCAGACCATGTCTGATAATACGGTTGATCCTCTGAGTTCTCCGTACAAGGAGTCTGTTTTAGCATCATATTTCAGTGCCTGCATCATACTTGGTGATACAAAATCCCAATATTTCCAGCGGCCGCAATTGATATCTAGAGTATGGCGTATATGGTCTCTGGCGTTTTCTTCTGCTGTAAGTTTCTTGAGATCCCCCCACGTCCACAGGCGTCTGACTCATCTTCCCCAGGTCATTGTTGGAACTGTAGCGATACGAGGTGTTCATCTCAACCTCTCCCCGCCAGCATTTGAGGAATTTGAGGCAGCCTTTAGTATGTTTCGAGATGCAGCTCAGACAAGTAGTCGTGCTGCCAGGGCATTGGTGAGAGCTTTTGGGTCTTCCCTTTCAGGAGTTTATCCTCAAATCATTGCTGCAGCCTATTCTAGAGCTCATGCTTGATAAAGCGTTTCAGGTGCGGGAGCAATATCGCCAACAACGGAAGCCGGTGGTGCCAGAGATACAGATTGATGAACTCTCTATCTTCGGAGGCCAGACACGGCTAGTCAACGTTAGCGCCCAGTTGGAAAGGGCAGGTTCGCCGCACAGGCCTCCAGGTGTGATAAGTCAAACGGGCGACTCCTCTTCTCCTCCGCACATTCTCCAGTCGAAAACACACAGAGACCGATCCTCTGCGTCGTCATCAATCCTTATACCTCCACGAAGGCCTCAGGGCTTCCGCCGTGACTCACAACTGTCATATTTTGGACCTGCCATGTCAAATCCCCACAGTGCCACTTTCGCTGACATTTCTGGGGGATGGGGTGGTCTGTTCCACGAAGCGTCGCAGCCATCACATGGCATTCCTCCAAGTTCGCGCTCAATATACCCTGCTCTGGAATCCGGTAACGCGGCAATGTTAGATGATAGGTGGCTGTCTTTCATGCACAACTCCAATATTTTGACGGGGTCATCGATGCAACACATGTACAAGAAATAGCGCTCGCTGTATTGCTCCACCCATTCAACAAACTTTCCTTTATTCTTGGATTATGTGTCGGGTTATTGTCTTAATTTTACCTACCCTTGAGAATCGAGATAGCATAAATATTTTCTCTCATCCCTCTCCCGTCATAAGGAATGTTCTCGCCGTTTCGATGCAATAAGCCTTCGATGCAGCAGGACTTTCAAAAATTCTGAGGCCAGCCAGTATGGGCCTGTACACTCAACGCTCTTTGTAAGTGGGACCAATTATGCAGTATAGTCATTACAATGTGATTGAGGTCCCTGTAATTGAAAACAAAACAAAACAAAACAAAAAAACACATTCAAATGTCCATGGGCCGTGTCATGTGTTGTAGAGCATGCGTGAGTTGAGACAACGCCAACTTTGAAAAGCCCTGAAGGGTGAGGTTAGAGCAGGAACCAGGGCTCATAGGACGCACGTACTATAGAGGCCATTGAATCACTTCACAGTTTCTGTCTCGGCTGGTTGACTGGTTGGCTGGGTAGGTATCGTCATAGCATCTGCAGCAGCTGGTTGCTCCGTCGTGGTTGGTTTTGGGTCACTGTGTCGAGCATCATGACCTTCCACCTTCGTCTTCGCCATATCTTTCTTCACTTCCTTGTCGAACGCGTCTTCATCGAACGAGTCTCCGAAACACGACCCACAGCATCCACTCTGACTGTTCTTATTACAGCAGCCATCTGCACCAAATCTCTCTGTCCAAAAAGTCATTGAGAGGACTTGCTATAGGCATTCTATAGTTGAACTGACTGGTCAAGCACCACCATTCGACACCTGTGGTACAGCAAATACCTAAACGTGAAGGGGTTATATATATATCTTCGAATGACAAGTGCACCGCGTTGCTTACAGCAAAGTCCACCAACGTCTGCGCCTTGGTCAGCCATAGGGAAAGGAAGAGATGGTTAGAGATTGCGTGAGAAGCAGGGTGTAAATATATTAAATGTAACCATTGAAATTGCTATGCGGCTTCGACCTCGACGTGAGGCCGTGTTTGGCACCCGAGGAATCAAATTCAATCAAATCAAACTCTTCCCCTATTTTAGTACTCCACTAAGTAGACCAGTGCTCCGCCCTCGCGGATGGTCTTGGTATGAGACCACTCCACGAAACCGGTGCAATCGATAGAGTGGTGTGGTTCGTGGAATGGAGAACGAAAAAGAATCGATTACATATGGTTTTGAACAAGAGATTGATTTCACTATTCGGCAGCTTTTATTTACATAACTTGCAAGTTCTCCATCCAAACTCATCTCTGGATTCCCTGACCTCACCTAGTGCAGTTAGACTTAGATAATAAAAAATATTCGGTCCTGTAAAAAGCTCTTTGCCTGGGAGTCGAACCCAGCTTTCGCGCGGCCAGAATATTAATGACAGGCGCGTGTACTAACCGATATACTAGCAAAGAAGTTGAAAAACGGACTCTTAGGAGATCTACCTTGTGCTAGACCGAGGACGCAAGTTTGAAGATGAGACAGGTGAAGGCTGGGCGACGACTCAACATTGATGCGAGTTTGCATTGTCTATGAACCTGAGGAGGTTGCCTCCTCATGATAGGTTAAATATGGTGGCTTTTAGATAACTCAGACAATCGATACATAAGCCTTGTAATAAAGTACTCGATCTTACCACAAAATTTAAATTTATCTTTTTTGGGGTGTCGCCCCACCTGTGTTGCCCCACCCAAGGTCATGAGTTAGTCTTCAAAAGGTATCGTGATATTAATACAGGATGTCCATAACTCATGAGATCGTAAAATCACCAGCTGGTGGTTGTACTAGCAAAAGATAGGTACAACTAGAACCATGCGCCTATCCCCTACCCATTAAACAATGAATACTCCCGACATGACAAACATCATAAGGATGCTAGCAACTACCACGCCTCGAATAGTGGGATCAACTGAAGCAACTCTTGATCCTCCCGAGGGTGTAGTACTGCCAGTTCCAGCGCCCGTCACCAGAGTATTGAAAGATGGACTATACAGAGCATAATCTATGGTGAAATTGATGTTAACGGCTTTCACGACTTCCATCCTAAGCGTATGTTCTCCGGGTGCTAGCGTATCGTTAAGATACCATTGGAAATTCGAGTTCAGGGGTATCGCGGTAGTGTAATCGACAATGTGACTAGACGCTGCATCCAAGGTGTAGTTGATTTGCAGATCGCCGGAGGAAACTGAGGACCCAGGACCGTATACTGCGATGGTGGTTCCTACCGGTGCATATTATCAACCATTTTGAATGTGTTTAGCGCGGGATGAAAAGTGGTTCGCCACGTACCGTTGAAAGTCAGTGTAACAGCTGCACCTGAGGACGAAGTCTGATGTGTCCCATTCCCATACGCAGATCGAAGATAGCCATCGCTATTCAGGAGCGTGCTCTGATTCTTGGTCCATGTTCCTTCATATGACAGAGAAGCATCGTCATCGTCGATAATGAGTTGCTGGCCCAACAATTGCGTGTCGTTTCCCGCTGTGACAACTATATAGTCTATGAGGCCATTGTATGGATTCATGCTAATGTTAACAGTATGTGATCCATCTGAGAGCGTGGGTGTTGTATAGAGCAGCCCGAGAGTAGAAGAATTCGAGGCAGTGGCTTTCGATGTTTTTCCTCCATCAATGGTGACGTTCACAGGGATAGTATCTGAAGGGGGTGGTGAAGGCTCTGTGTACACCAGCCCAAGTGCGCCATAAATGGATGCAGCAGTTCCTAAGTTCTACGTCAATGTTAATCAACAGGCTACTATCTATTATAACTTACCATTAAACGACAAAGCTACAACACCCGGACCGGCAAACTGAAGCGCCGTGGAGCCCGCAAATGCAGTCGAAGTAAAGGTGGTCTGATAACTTGATTCGTACAGGCGCATGGCGCTTATCGAAGTCTGATCGATGAAAATAGTGGCCATTGTATCGGGCAGAAAGGTCGGGGAAAATTAGAGAACGCCACCTTTAGAACGGGGTTTAATTAACCATTTTATGGCACACCAAAGATGGAAGGCATGAGGCTATTGTGCGATTGCAGTGAAGGATTAGCGATGTATGTAATAAATTCGGGTATAACGGCCATCGCCATCATTACACATGGATCCTTGTCAGTTAACCTATGCACCCACATGGACCTGCCCAACGGACGTCGTAGAGTAGCTGGGTAAAAGCAAAGATTTCACTTGAATTTTAAGAGGATCATTGATGGTGACTGTGGAGTTGGGCGCTGTAATTTATGGGCATGGATTACTTATGTAATATAGCTTGGAATAAATCTTACTTCACTCTTGAATGAGTTCATCTGGTCTCCTCATTCCCCTCGTATTTCAAAAAGAAAACAGTGGTTTCTTGGGAACGAGCTGCTCGCGCTCCCATGCGTCTTTAATAAAGTCTTGGAGCTATGACAGTGGGTCTGAAGGCGATGTGGGTGGAGGTTGTGCTATAGGAACCAACGATGGTAGTCTTTTTCTTTACCACAGAACTCGACAGGTTTCCCAATTACCACCACAATCATTGCTTGAAACGCGTTCGCACACACGTTCATCCACGCCGACCTCACCGCTTTTCAACATCCATCAGAGGTCGCGCGTGGTCTCTGGAATCACAGCAGAGCAGGTTGAGGCACCCAAGAACTATGTTGACTTTGACGAAGAGCCAGACAGGCTCAAGGATATTCTACAGGGCCGACAGCCCAGAGAATCTCGAGATAAACCTCCTACGCCAGTGGAGATATTCAGACCGCCTACCCGTTCCCGAACACCCTCTATAGTAGGTGCGTCAAGTTCGAAGCGCAATGCAATCCCCAAGTCACTACTTTCGACAACATCTCCCCCTGCCTCATCACATCCTTCGTCGCCTCAAGAATCTAGCCATGAGAACCGCGATACTCTGGACTTATGGTGTCATGTAACTTTACCTCGGTCAGGTGTAGGAGGAGCGGTAACTTGCGTGCAAGTCATTGAGGGTACACGGTTGATGCTTGTTCTCCAGGTTACGGGGTGTGTTTTCTATCTTTCATTTTCGAAACGGCGTTATTCATAATATTCTTTCTGCAGGCAACTGAGCGTTATTTCTCTCGATGATGGAGGCTGCATCGCAACGGAAGAGGAATCAGTCAGCCTTCAGCCTCCCGCTGGCATAGAAGATCAAAATCATGCGCAGGCGTTATGGTTGTGGGATCGTCTAACAGTTTACGGCGTAGGAGAGGTATGAGTTATGCCACTTTTCACGCGCTACCTTTACCACAAAAACTTCCCAGTCAACAATCATAGTAACTTCGGCAACAATGGACCCCAATTCGTCACTTTCCACTTCTCTTGACACGTCTAGCAATAATTCCCCAGACAAATCCCGCCTTTCGATCTTTGAGATTCATTCAAACGATCTCTATTCTCCTCTCGATGTCGCTCTGGAGAAAATAGGACAGTGGCAATTTGATGAACCTTCATATGATGTTTGGCTGCATCAAGAACTGGATAGTATGTGCTATTACTACCCAAAGTTGGATTGGAGGCTAACCTTGATCTTTAGATACCTCAAGAATCCTGAACATATCAGCAGACGGCCACGTTCTAAGCAGAGGAATTCGTATCCTTCCACGCATCTCCCAGCTCGAAAGCCTGCCAGCCGAAAACGCGACAAATCTCAACATTCCAAATCCCTTCAAGGCCCTGAAACCACCGCGATCCACGGACCATCTCCACCCTCCACCGAATCCGAATGATCATTCCAGACCTCCAGGAAGAGTCGCTTGTGACGACGCACACGATCTTGGTCAGCTTTTTGCTTCTGGCGGTGGTGAAACGGTTTTAGGGTTCCGGGCGCGACTTGCTGGGAAGAGGACACGTGCGGTGGTGTGGTCAGATGAGCACTTAACGGTTTGTGTGGTCTGTGATTGGTATGTATCGAAAGTGTACTGATGGATGGCTTGTTTAGATCTTTGCGTATGGAGGGGGGTTTCTGCGCGAGCTATACACAGGTTCTGCGAATGGCATTAGGGATGTGTGTTGGACATCCGATTCATCTTATACTGTACTTTTTGAGGTGGGTTTGGGGTTTATGAGTTCGCTTTTCTTTTCTTTTTTTTGCTGAAGAACTTTAGGACCGAGCGGAAAGCTATTCACTTGATATCCTCGATACCGATAATAATGAAATCAACACCGACGACGTTACCAGCGAAGTGAAGATCGCCGTCCTGTTGGTCTTTTTTCTTTTTAGTATTTGAGATTGTCTGATCTTCGACTGTAGACCACAATTGCTACAAACTATCGCCCTTCCCAAATTCGACGCAATCGACATCACCTCCGCTCTCGAAGTCTCCCTCACATCATCTACGGGAAATGGAGGCCGTAACATTATCAGTCTGAGCTTCGATAGTGGTGCGAAGGATCCGTTGTCAAGGGTAGCTTGGCACGCAAGTTTCTCGACTCATCAATCTACCAAGTCTTCGGCGGAAGTGACGTGCTTATTGCCTCTGGAACTTGACTTAATTGTGCAAGGATGCGGTTCGTTTTTGGTTCTTGTTTTCATTTGCGATTTCTCGACTGAGCTATCGTCCTAGCTGACGGCCGGCTTCGACAGTCGTCCTTAATTCAGTTGATTGGAGGTACCAATTCCAAAACGACCACAGGAGATGAAGCTCCGAGTCCCGATACAGTACTGAACGGGCATGTTACTGGTTTGCATGTTGTGTCGAATGAAAGGACGAAGGAGCGGTTTGTTGTGGGAGGCGCCGATGATGGATCGGTGGCGTTTTGGACTTTTGAGTGAGCCTATTAACCCTTTATTCAGATAACTTTTGTTCAATCTTCCTCTGCACTGCAGCCATTACAAGTTATGCGCGCGCTGGACAGTATTCATCACACCTCTATCCCACGTCGTTCAAGTTCCGGAAACAGAGAAAAGCCCGCTTAAAGGATGTGCTTTGTGTATCTCGACAGACGGAACTATCGCTGTTATCGTCGTCGATGGGTTTCAATTGTACGTCGGCCTTCGTGGATGCTTTAATTTTGTTTACCTAACTTGCCACGCACAACTTCCAGTTTGTACGTGGTGCCTGGCTCCTCTTCACCACTCCGTCGAATATGCATTGGGTCGACCAATCTCCTACTTGTTTATGCGGATAATAGAGCTCGGCTGTGGGATACCCAGACCCATGAATTTTGGCGATCGACGGCGCAGGAAAAGGTTGAGGAACTTTTGAAGCAAGGGGGTTGGATGGACATGTACGTTGTGTGCGCTAATGAGGCTATACTGCTTTGTTTGACAAACGACTACAGAACTCTGGATCCTCAAACAGGTCAACAAGGAAGCGTTTTGGTACCAATACCCAACTCGGTTTTCCCTGACACAGGTAAGCACTTGAAACTTAGTCTCTTTCCACAATGCTTAAATCCCTGCAGCCTCTACCCTTCTCCTTGATTTGGAACGCTTCACGACAGAGTCCCTCACAGTGGCAAAGTCGATAAGCACTAACAGGGACCAGACGCGCGCCATTCTTCTAACGCTCGAACGACTTCGTGCCGTCCTCTCTGTCTTGCTCACGCCTGGCCTCAATTCCGATATCGACACAATATGTTCGCAGAAGCTTGGTATTCGTCCTACACAAGCGACAGCTGGTTTTACGAGGTACACGCACCGCGATTCTGAATATATAAAAATGGATTAATTAATAGTGTCATAATAGGAATGGGACGGTCACTCTGTATCAAAACTCGCATTCCAAAGAGGCATGGTGCTTGTCAGGCGATGTGTCAGCTGCCCGAGCGTTGTCAATAGCTGTTATGCTTAATGCTCTCAGGGTCTTTGAAGGCAAGTGTATGCGTGTACGAATATAGGCGACTTTCTTTACTGAGTGTTTTTGCAGAGTTTATGGAAGGCGCGAACACGGTTATGATTTTCTATGCGACTTCTCTGTCGTCGGCTGTTGGTCCAAAGTACCAGCGTCCGAGTCTTGTATACCTCGCGCGTCGATGGTTTGATGGGTCTGGTACGTTGATCTTTATTTATATGATAACAATTCAAGTTTGAGCATGCACATTGTCTTCAGGCGAAGTTCGACGGTCGACTCGTGTGCTTTTTGATTACGCGATCGCATGCCTATCTGATGAAGAATCCGGCGAGACAGCGGAGCACTGGCAGCACCATCGTAAGCCTCAGAATCATTTGATTACATGCGTTAAATAATCGTGCCAATAGTACCTTGCCTGCAGCCGACTGCCGATAGGGAATCTATGCAAGCCGCTCTTGCGCTCTTCTTGTGTGGATATTTGGCTGCTGAAAAGTACAGCCTGCTCTCAGTGAAGTAGGTTATCTTAAATTCCAACTTCCTAACATTTTCTAATGCTGAAAACATTATGAAGCGCTCTTGTTGATATTTCGAAATCAATTGCACTGTACTTGCACGACGAACAGTCCTCCCATAGGATCCTTGCGGTAGACTTGTGCTCGAGAGGGTTTCGTATCTGGCAACACTACATCGACGCAATGGAGATCCTCCGAGCGCTGTTTACCTTGGCTACGAGTAGTCGCAAAGATTCCATTAGCCTTCAGAACGTCGGCGCTCAGGCTCGGCTTGCCGTCCTGCAGATTGCGTCTACCGACACGCCTCTGTTCATGACGACATTAGGCCTCGACATTCTGACGCCGCCAACTCTGGAACATCGTAAAGCGGTCATGCAAATCGTCGCCTTCCTCATTCGAAAAGTGGGCTTTCTGTTTTTTTTTTTTCAAATGAGGAAAATTGGGAGCTGATAATGTTTTGTGCCAGCGGCCCTTGGTCCTACAACCCAATATCCCGAAGCTAATGGAGGCTGTGGTTCGTTCACTGGACCCGAATGCGACCACACACCGCGAGGCAGTGCTGGATTCAGCGACTGAGATTATAGGTTATGTTGTCAAGACGTAAGACGCCTCAGGCTTTTCACCGTGTTTTGATGGTAAACCTCTTTTTAGTTTCCCTGCTGTGGACTTTCATATGGGAAACCAACGTCTCGTCGTTGGCTCCACTGACGGAGCCGTTGTCATGTACGATCTCAAGACCGCAATTCGATTATATGTTCTCGAAGGCCACAAGAAAGCGATATCAGCATGTAGCTTCTCCCCCGACGGACGCAGATTGTTAACACTCTCGATTGAAGAGAGTGTCGCCCTAGTCTGGAAAGTCGGCTCAAGTTTTGCGAGCTTCTTCAATCCGGGTGCCCCACCTCGCCAAGGACACGGCGATTCTCAACCTTTCAAGACCATAAGCTTCAACGTTGGAGAAGCAGGTTTGTGCTGCATGGCTTAGTTACCCTTCGCGCCTCTAACTAGTCTTCTAGCCGTCATGAATCCTCAGGAGACCATGGACTTGATTTCTATTACCTGGGTCGCTGACCGTAGTGTCCAAATCAAGATCCGGGAGAGCATTTTGACATTTAGCGCTTGAAGTACAAGATGACATCCATTTTCAATTTGCCTGCATTTGATCATGAATTACCTGCCAGTCTGCCTGCGCGTGATGATTTCGTTTGTTGCTCGAGTATGGTGTCATATGGACGGTTTCTGTCCATGGTTAGTCTATTTCCAGTTATTCTGCTCAAACGGATGCTGTCATGTACGTTGGCGGTTCGATCTTGCGGTAAGAACTTGATGCCTAGGAGCTGTCCTCGGGAATCCGGACAGAAGGTCAGCTTCTACACCTTTAAAACCTGGATGAAATCCATATATCCGAGCTATCAATGAAATGGCCCTCTTCTTCGAGTTTGCAGCATTTGTGACCATAGCCTCGGGTTTTCTTCCCCGTCAAGCTATCGCAGCGCCGTACACCGCTGATCCATGTGTCAATGTAGCAGGCAAGGCATTTGTGCCACCTGCTGACGCTCTGGCATGCTACAAGGCTTTCACGTTCAACGAAACTCTGAGACAAAACGTTCTCACTAACGCTGCTCGAGTATTTGACTTCTACACATTTGAAGACTACTACTTGAAGTCACCACCACCTTTCGAAGAATCGACGATCAACATTCGGGAGACGATTGCGAAGATCAATACGACCACCTATGCGGTGAGTTGCTTCTTAACTATGTTGCAACTTGGGTTCAACTCTCGGTCAGACGGACTACGATTTCAACAAGGCTCTCTATGACTTTACAACAGGGTTAAACGATGGCCATACCCGTTCGTACAACTCTCACTCTGAACCATGATAACATCTTACCTCTGTCAGGGTGGTATCCGTATTGCTACACTGTGTATCAAAATATCCTCCCTACGCCTCTGGTTAGCATCGATGTTAATGATGGAGAGCTAGGTATCTACGTGGCTTTTGATTCGGAGGAATTCATCTCTCAGCTTCCTCCTGCTTATGGAAGTTATTTCGATGGTCTCGGATTCGACTGGAAACGTCTTCAGGGCGCTAGAGTCCTTCAAATCGAAGGTCAGGATCCGTACGATTATGTGGATACCATTGCCAGAACTGTCTCCGGAAATTATCTGGATCACGGTATTCGAGTTAATTCTGTATTCACTAGCTACCGTATTTCGGGGACAACCTTTTCTCAAAGACTTGGTGATCTTGCGGGACCCACCGATGTCTCTCAGACCTCACTGACC
Organism: Tephrocybe sp. 9980TJB; assembly: GCA_018220975.1. Taxonomy (NCBI): domain Eukaryota; kingdom Fungi; phylum Basidiomycota; class Agaricomycetes; order Agaricales; family Lyophyllaceae; genus Tephrocybe; species Tephrocybe sp. 9980TJB. The sequence continues at coordinate 65,830 of JABAJU010000043.1, forward strand.
TTCAAGCTGATGCTTGTCAACTCGACAGTGGAGACGATTGGGGTTCCCTACTTAGCATCGTATATCGGGGCACCCTTTACCGACAAGGCCTCATTGTGAGTTCATCCATGCATCGTCGAACTATTCTCATTTATATATTTACTCTCTAGCTGGGAAGCGAATTGCGCAGCCAGGAAGTCGACAAATGGGGTTGACCTAAAGGCCAGTTCAACGCCAGATGGGCGAAGACAACCTCGGCACCCAAAAGGCAACATCATTGACATGTCGCATTATAATGCTATTGCTCTTCCTCCTCAATATGTCCCATCTCTGAGTCCTGTGGCGGGAAGTGGAGGAGTTATTAAGTCTTTCCTTCTTCCCTACAATAAGACCGGAGTGGTGAGTTATCGTAGTTTGTACATCTGGCCTTGGATATTCATCGATGCATCTCTATGCAACAGATGTTCATTGGATCATTTGAACCTGCTGACTTTGATGCCTTCCAAGCTGACGTTGCAAGCGCGATTAAGGATTTCAAATCGAAAGGGGTTACCAATCTTCTAATCGACCTGACTAATAACGGGGGTAAGCATGCTCGAATGCTAAGAAATGGTGTATGGCTCACGCAGCGTTTCAGGAGGGTATCTCTGCCTGGGCCAATTCTTGCATCAGTATCTGGCTGGGTCCAATTTCGGCTACCCGTAGGTTTCAAAACGATCCACATTGAGTTTTGCTTGAGGCGATTGCCTAGTGGATTCATTTCGACTCTCCGAGCCAACCCCTTAGCGAAAAAGATTGTGAAGGCTGACATCAAGCAGGGGCTTAACAACTCCTTGGTAGGCTATACCGCCGATAACTGTGCGTAGCTACCCGAAGTGCTCGTGTCCCACTTAACGTGTTGGAAGATGCCACTTTGACTGGGAAACGAATGTCTGCAAGTTTTGATTACTTCACTCCGTCGCTTCCCGTTACAATCAATGGTCGTTCAGACCCCACGTCCCAAAAGTTTCACGTCAGCATTATATTATCTTGTGAATTGTAGCTCATCATAAACACTTGCTATAGGATACGTGCAGCTCCTTTTTCTCACAAAAGATTCCGTCGCTGCCTCCCTTCGATCTAAGGTGTGTTACTTTTTTCCACGTGCTAAGTCTGCTTAATTTCTTCTGTTGCAGGAAAGTTGCAATCGGTGAATTGATCGTTCAGCGCAGCATGTTCCTAACGCTTACTCCTCATCTGAAGTTTCCAATGGCAATTGTGCCTCTACTTGTGCAATGTTCAGCTCCCTCATGTATGAACGGCACGACACCCCGATTGCCGTGTTTGGCGGTAAACGCGACAAGTATATTGATTTCAAAGGTACTTGCATACCGTGTACCCTTTTTAAGAGCGGGCCAGTACTGATTTAACTCTGGCAGGGATGGCAGGTAATCAGGTCTTGGAGTGGGTCGATTTAGACACAGAAATAAAGACGGCAGGTGTGAAAAATGTATGTCATGCTTTGTGACTATTGGATCGCCTCGTTTTGTTTACCCATGCACCCACAAAACTTGTCAGGACCCTTTAGCTCCACCTGATCTGTAAGTCCAACGCAGAAACAAGTGCGGAACGTCGACCTTACTCCTTTCCTTTGTCAGGCTTGTAGCTGGAAACTTTAGGTACGTTTCGATCGTGCCTGCGTTGGGTTAGCCTGAATTTTCCGTAGACACAATTGGAGGACAGGTCGGTCGTTCTCAGTATTTCCACTCTTGTCAGCCGACGATCTTCTCTGCAGCTTACAGTTATTTGGATGAGAAGAAACCGATTGGTACGTACCGACAGTCTGCCTCGCCTGGTCCTCATGCTGACGATGTGACGCAGCTTATATCACCGAGCCAACTTGTGCGTTGCGATCTCAAACGATTCGAACGTGTTGTTGATGTTGTGACCAGTGCGATTTTATTACACCAAGGATACGTATAACAACCCCCAGAACCTCTGGATTTTCGCGTGAGTCAATTATTCTCGCTAGTGGAGAATTCAACTCAAGTTGGTAACGACCAGTGCTTCGAAACTGTTCAAACCGGAATGAACGCAGTTCAGATCTTATCTATGGATTTGATACAGTATATGACTTCGAGAAATTTGCTTTTCTTGCATACCACTCAATACATCATCAGTTCCAGATATTGTTGTTGTTCAGTGTAGTAGCTCATCTAACAGTGACGTCGAAATTTTTGAATCTATCACACTGGCAGGCCGGTTCATCATCACACTTTCAAGAGTCATCGCACACACCAGCAATGCATTTCATGGGTATCTGGGAGATTCGTGCGTAGACCTGGATGCCATATTGCCTACGGACTGTATGGCATTATGTGTTAGGTTTTTCGAACCTAGAAGGGGTACACTACACTAGGAAATTACCAGGACCCTTTGATTTGAGTTGATACCGCAGGCGTTTGTAGCTAATGTGGTGGAGCTCCAGCTTATCTGTCATACCTACCCCAGCCTACCCCTCACGAGTCGGAATTAGGATGAAGCCTTCATTTTGCCACAAGGTACGGATCGAAATTTGAATAAAAAAATCAGTAACGGTGACATCTGAACCAATTTATTGTATTATCAACGTTTGAATCGAACAACATAAAAGTAAGTACTTGGCTCGACAGCTTGAAACCTGGATTACGCACCTTTGAAGGTTAACAACCACTTCAGATTTTCTCCTCGTCAAGTCGGACAACGAAATTGATATTTGTTGAAACCGCAGATGGACTGTATCCTGAGAAACCAAGACCTATATAGTTTTAAGCGCAGGCGAGGTGATTGATATTGCCGAGGCCTATCTTGCCAACCACGGTCCACCCTGATTCAATTGTGAGATCCCACCTCATCTAGGAGGCTGGGGGCTTCGTCTTCGCTCTGTGGGTTCCACGTCATACAAGCTGCCGATCACATCCGATGATTGTTGGATCTGCACATAATCTACTTATGTGGCAGCCGCACAAAGACGACTTTGAGCTCCTTTAGTTATAAAGCGCTTGTAGGCTACTGTGCTTTTTCTTTTAGGAGTTGCTCAGGGTCGATGCCTGGCAGTGTCTGAATCAGTGTCACGGTCAGATCGCGATCAAAACTAAGCGAAAGCTCCCTTGACAATAACCTCAACGACTAAACATGAGGCACGGTTAAATATGCAAACAAATACAAGAGTATTAGGGAAGTGGACCCACTACGAACATCCCTTGTTCAAGTTCTTCTCGGTCGACTATGGAGCCAATGCACCTGTCGCTGCAGCTAGAAGTGGTCAAGCCGCTGTGCATCCGGATGCGCGCGTTGCCATCCCCACAACCTCATTCAGAGGCAGGACCTTCGCGTTCTTCAATTTTCGATTCCGGAAATCGTGTTCTGTCACCGTCTAGGGTGCAAAATTCTCTGTGCTCGACATCGACGGCTTCGTGTGAGTTGCGGAGAACAACTCGGACTTCGGCTTCCAAACGCAAAGTCAGACGACCTCTTCCGCCTATCCCATCTTCCTCGTCTTCACCTCACTCACCTTTGACTCCATCACGTTCTCCTCGACCTCTTCCAATGCCTCCATCTAGTGCCACCATTATTGCCCCCGAGCCTCAATCATCTACGACCGCAGGTGATAACACCATCTCATCGCCATCCATTCTGGAAACAATTAAATTTGGTTCACAATCTTCGCCTGGGTCAGAGACACTCACACCCGTTTTTGTGACCCCATGTCCCCCGAACAAAGTGACTATACAGCCACCACTGCTGCCCATAGCAGATCTGAATGAGCTGGATCCATTTCCACTTCTTCCGAACCCTCATTCAGACTGCCGTGTCACACTATGCGAAATTCTCAATGAGGACAAGCCTTTGGAACCTCCCTCACCTCTTCCAAACCCTCACATAGATCATTGTCGCCTAACGCTGTGCGAAGTCGACGATGATCACTCCTGGCAGCCTTCACTGATTCTCACAACTCCTTCAGGCAAAAAATCGCATCCATTGGATGGATTTGACGGGACGACATACCTTATGGCAGCTATCACAATGAAAAAGATTCTCAGTCTATCGCCACCGGAGGATAAAGAAAGCTGCGATGAGAAGGATGGAGACGAAAAATCACTGAAAGGGCGACTCAGTCGCCACTGGATACGGGAGAAACGGGGTCGACGGCGGGAGGAGCATGACTTTCAGGCCGTTCTCCGTAGTCTGAGAGCCTTATGACTTAGTCCGTTGACAGGAGGTGGATTCTCCTCCGCATTTTTACATAGATTTTGTTTTGTACCTTCATCGGGGCAGGCTTCGTTTAACATAATTGTATCATATCAAACCTAATTACTCTCCTTAATACTTAACTGGTTGTGCGCAACTGTGGTAGACGAACATATTCAAGTCATGAAGATATAGCGAGGATCATTGTCCCACACTTCCGAGGACGCGATGAGCTTCTCTTCAGATGGCATCTCTGACAAGATCTTTGAATTACGCTTGTTCTTCCAAGAAAGTCGCGTGCGTAAAACTAGAGCAGCGCAGAAAGACACAAGAAGACATCTAGAGGGCCGTTAGGTGCTAACCTTCGAAGAGGCAGGTATATAAGGCACGAACGAAGCAGCAATTGCGTGCCCCTTCCGGAACGAGTCTTCTGGATCGAAGTAGACTTGGGGAGATGCACTATAAACCGATATGCGTTGTTGCTTGTAACCTAAGTTATAAATTTAAAAAGGGCACTCACATGGAGACGCAATTTGATATCGAAACGATAAACGCTGTGCCAACACCACGTTTGGACGTCGGGGAGAAGACATTTGCTGCCCAGCTCCTGTTGGATGAGCACGGAGCAAATTCAACGATGGATTCTGATCCTTACATTACAAGGGGGAAAAGACTGTAATTGCCGCCCACAACCAGGAAAAGCGCAAAGTAAGCAGCTCCGACGCTGTTTTGAGAAGCGGTCGCGAGAATGACATATCCGACAAATGATATAGAGCATGATAACATGATATGCCATCCTCTGTCTTTAGTACGATCACTGTGCCATGCCTGGAAAAAGACCATAAACCATCCTACAACATAAGGGGCAACTGTGAGCCCTTGAGCATTTATCGATGAGAATCCAAGGTCTTTTATCAACTGTTAAGTGAGATCATTTTAAATGCGGGAATGAAAGACATATACGACATACAGTAGGTAAGAAGTAGGAAATCGTTGCAACGCCGACATTGACTGAAGGAATGTCAAATATGGCATGGCATGGAGATAGCAGTACCTACAACTTGCGTATATCAGAGTAAACAGCCATGCATTCGGATCGGCGATGATTGCTTTAAACCCTTGCCAGCCTGTCATGCCCCCATGCGATCGGGGTTTGTGGTCTCGATTAAGACGTGCCTGAGCGATGGAACGTTCGCGAGGTGTAAGGAATCGCGCCGTGAAAGGAAATGACGGGAGAAAAACCAGGATTGCAGAAGCCATGATCAACGTCGGAATTGCCTCAATCTGGAAGTAGGTACGAGTTAAATTCACCCACTGGGAGAGAGATACATACTAAGAAAAGGAATTGCCATCTATAGTTGAACAACCTCAAGTGAGCGACGAGTGATTTGACAAACTTTGAATGGAACAAACCCAGCCAGGACAGGGGTATGCGCCCTGACAAGCACGAAAGCAAGAAGGCCCTGATGACCATCTAACGAGACATTCTAGTTCATTGACTGACCTTACTCACCCCAATTGCACCTGGGAGTGTGCCAGTCATACAAAGACTACAGATCGGAGTATGTTCAGGTTCATGAGTTTTCCCCGACTGGGTACTAAACCAATGAGCCTCGCACCTGATACGCATTGCAAGCTCATGTCTACGGGGAACGTTAGAATTATAGATAATTGATTATAGATCACTGATAGAATGCGCACCTCTTGTACCAGAATGACAAATAGTAAATCATTCCTGCGTAATAGCCTGCTTCTCCGATTCCAAGCAGTATCCTTCACGAATACATTGAGAAATTGTATGTGTGGATAACGATTGGAACGGAGACCAACCTTAGCGCTAGAATGCTTCCATAGCCTCGGGCATATACAAATGACAGAGATACTATGCCCCATCCTGTGAGAGAAAGAAAAAAGCTGAGTTTGTCAGACGGTACGGGTCTTGCTAGGAACATATGAACTTACAATCTGTTGGCTCCGATATGCCTTTGAAGGACTGGACGCTCAGTAAGCGAAGATCCGTTTTAAAGAGAAGTTAGTGACCCACTATTGGCGGGCATTTCAAGGAGGCCTAGAAAAAGATGCGTCAGCTGCGTGAAACGATATCAATTTGTACCACATGAGGTCCTTACAGTATCCCACGTAAAAGATGCTTAGAACGAGAGTCCATCTGGCATTGGTTGATATTCCCTTTGCGCGCGCACTACCTCAGAAGAGTGAGGCGAACTGAAGGGAAAGGACGCACATAATTATCGTTGAAAGCAGGTATTACATGGGCATTACCGCTATGAGTCGTTACATTGTCAACGTTATAATCTCGAAAAGAACAACGAACAAGCAACATACATGTTCGTACGGTCTAAGAAGTGGCAGTTAATGAAAGGGACGTGCTGATGTTACATGTAGGCCACGAAACTCACCAAATTGGTTGACTGTCAAAGCATAGAGACCGAAGGTCAATGATATCAAACGAAACGAACTCTTATGGAATACGAACAGACAAAACTGCAAGAACTTCAGCATCGAAAATTTAAACGCTTACAAGAGAGTACGATCTACCTGATAATTACGAGAGGTAGTACAGTTCTGTCGATTTTGTACTTCACTCGTTTCTGCAGTGAACATGTGTTAAGACAATAAATAAACTAACGGAAACCACTTGCCTCCTCTTCCTCTGTGTACACGACTGTTCTAGAATCACGCTCTACAGCCTCTGCGTATCTGGATTCAACAGGTGCGAAGAAATGTTTTCGTGTGGGTTTGACGCCTAGTCGGTCCTGATGAAAAGTGCCTTTAGCCTCGATTTGGTTTTCCTCGACGTCGATCTCAAGCGGTGAAGAAGACATGGAGGTTGAAAGCTAGGATTCAGGAAGAGGGGTGGATTACTGGCAGTGGCACCGTTTTAGTTATGGATGTTCTCATCTCAGGAGTAAGCGGCAACACGGGTATCCGATAGCATACCCGTTAAAGAAGCTCGCAACTTCTTTATGGCCACCTGATAAGATTGATAAGGCGACTAGGTAGTAGAAATAAACTGCGGAATTGGAGTAGCTCGAGCATTAGATTTAGCTGCAACGTTTCGTTAGGAAGCCAAGTCGACGAAGAAACTTGAATGCAGTAGTATCCCATCTTTTACATTACCGGTAGATTGCGATTTATGAGTGGCGTTTCAAGTGCAGAGAAAGAAGAGTCTTTGTATAGGCAAGGTCAGCCAGGTTTGGAACGAAAAAGCGCTAATGGAAATGTTTTTAAAGCTCATGAGGTGATGAAAACCTTCCGATAACGACAAATTCTCACGCACACAAGTTAAAGTCATCCGGTAGACTTTTTTTATTCGAAGCTATTTTATAGTAGATACTTGAACTATGTAGTTAGCAGTTATTTTATTTATGTGGCATGCTTAGCAATGGTGAAAGTGTATGAAGGGAATAAGTCATTCTTGACTGGGTAAAGGTCACCGCCCTCAAACCTCATATCGCGAGCATAATACTCGACGACGACCTCGTTCTTGCTGATATCCATGGTGACGAAACCATTTGCAGCCGCCTGAGCATTGGCGCCGAGCCACTTAGCATAGGGACCCGGAGCGACTCCGTTATTGCAGTCGCCGGCCTGCGTGTAGCCGGCACCACCTGCGAGAATGAAATTGGTGTTGTTATTATAGAAGTGGGCAAGGCAGTGGTCATGGCCGTTGAGAACGACGCCGTTGTGCTGCTCGACGATGGAAATGATGGGAGCAACATCGGTGTTGTTGGAGGCGGCGGACATATAACCGTGGTGCAGCTGGACGAACTTCCACTCGGCCTTGGACGCAGAGAAGGCCTGCTGAAGGAAGTTGAGCTGGGTCTGACGGTCCTGGTAGCAGGCCTGGGTGTAGGAGTTCTGATAAACCGACGTGCTCTTCTGGTATTTTGATATGAAGCAGTCCGAGTCGATGACCACGAAAGTTGCGCTAAAGTCCTTGCCCTGGAGATCATAGGTGTAGTATGGGAGCCCTTCCGTGCCGAAGTACCAGCGATCGTCGTAGAGAGGAGCGACTTGGGTCTCGAAGGTGACTCCACTCTGACCTTTAACGACGTCGTGGTTACCGAGGCACTGGTACCAGCGGGTGGTATTGAAAGCAGGGCCTTGATACATGTCAACCCAGGCTTCCTGGACGTATGATGCCGCCAGTGGTGAAGTCAACACCGCTGTCGTAGAAGTTGTCACCGACAGAAAGAAATGCGTCGCATCCCTTCATCTCACAGACTTGACCAATATAAGTGGCCGTGTCCTCCTGCATAGCGGTCGCATTGTTGACAAAGGAACGGTCACCAGCGTCACAATCGTTCTGGACTTCACGAGGGATGGTGATGTTGGCAGCCTCCAACTTGGGCATCACATCATTGCAAAAGGCGAGAGGGGCGGGGTTCCAGCCGGTCCACCCGAAATCTACGCAAAAGAGAACAGTTAAGACAAGTTTGGATCAGGTTATTTCAAGAACACATACCACCGATGACACCGACGGTGATGCTCTCAGGAAGGCCTTGCACAGGTTTACCGGACCAAGGGTTCGAAGCTGTAACCACAACGGCAGCGGAAACAAGGGCAGAAAGAGTAGGAAGAATAGATGGCATGTTGGATGGTATCAACAGAACTATTAGGTGGGCCGATGGTTTGCAGACGTTCAAAAGTTCATAAATTGACGCATACATATACCATTTCTCTTCGTCTGTGGAAAAAGAGTGATTGTTCCTTTAACCTTGTGCCTTGACTACGGGAATCCACAATCCATCTGAAGTTCATCTAGACTGATAGTAGAAGCGACCAACGTGGGACGAGGATGTCATGGCAGGGTGAGTATGGGAGGTGGGAAGTTTAAAAATAGACCACCACCACATTGCGAGAAACGTGGGCTCAATAAATGCCAGTCTAACAGACCTGATCACGGAACACATTTTCTAGTTACATTTTCAGTTTCCATCGTCTCTTGGATGTGCACAACCTAATCTTTTCAATCTTAAGAGCCAACGTGGTTTCAACCACTGCAATAAAATATTCATATACAACTATTTTTGTTACTTTCTAACGGTCCGGTTGGTGGGATTACCAGCATGGCAGTTCCGTCGTAGTCGGATAACATACGACTACAAACTTCTCCAAGCTTCTGAGTTCGTGGAGGAACTGGGCTTCGTCGAGAGTGTCGCAGATGAAGGAAGAGCGGGATTTTTGGCACCGCTATAGAGGCGTAATCTACTTTCGCTTTCGACGCTCGCCCAGATTTTTGCAGGTATCACTTGAGAATATTACACATCAGTTCCTCCTTCTTGTACCTGATGCATATCTTTGTCAACTTATGAGCCAAGTTCGTCCAAAGATGGACAGGAAGAACAACGCACATGATGATGAAAACCTTCAAACGCCTTTCAATGCCTCCCACGCAATAAGATTACACCTTGGCCTCCACCGTTTTATCCTCAACTCCATCCCTCAGCTCTCTCTCCCGACTCTCGTCCCAAAGTAACCACCTTCGAAGGCCCAGCGCCACCCACGTCAGGGCAAGTAAAACCGGAACCTCCACTAGCGGACCGATGGTTGCCGCCAGCGCTTGATCAGAGCTGACACCGTACACAGCAATGGATACTGCGATGGCTAATTCCTGACAATGCTGTACATCAGGTGAAGGACGAGCGGAATGAAGGGATGAGTACCCACAAAATTATTGCTTCCTACAGTGAAGGCTTGTACGATGGCCATCTCGTATCCAAACGTCCCTTTTCTGCTCGTGTGAGTCCGTGTACGCCTAAAATCCTTCCGAGCCAAATAGGCGACCAACGCAAATGCCCCGGACCACATGATAATGAAATATAACACCATGGGGACAAACACGCGAAATACTGCGCCAATGTTGTGAATTATGTGGTGGCCCTGATACGCGAACATGACGAGGATCGTGTACAACAGACCAATCAGGGCAAGAGGAGAGAAATACGGTAGGAATTTGGTGTCGAGGAAGTGTCTGCCTGCGAAAGCCCACACAATGTAACGCGTGATAACACCAAGGAGGAGAGGAATGCTAAGATACTGTGCAAATATTAAGTTGGGTGTCGTGAATATAAAATAAATGACGTACAATGAGAACAGAGATCGCTACTGTCCCGTAGGAAATTTGAATGCCTGACTCCCCTGCCATGCTTTGCGCCCCCACTGATTATATTAATAAACAAAACCGCATACGGGGAGTACAGAATAATCTGCAACACCGAATTCACAATAACGAGGACCGCACAGTACTCGTTATCGCCCCGGGCAAGTGTGTTCCAGACTATGACCATGGCTATACAACGTGCGAGCCCGACGAGAATTACACCAGTGCGGTATGTCGGGAGATCGGGGAGCGTTGCCCAGGCAAGTGCGAGCATGGCAAGGGGCCCTACAATCCAGTTTAGGCAAAGGGAGAGAAAGATATGGAGCCACAACCGAGAGGTTCTGAATAGTTCTGGGAACAACTCATATTGCACCTTAGTTAGAGTAGGCCACATCATGACAATGAGGCCAATTGCAATGGCTTGGGTCTGATGTAAGGAATCAAGTACTTGAATGTGAATCGAGGGAACTTACGGACTGACACGCTGTTGAAACGGACTGTGTCGAAGGCAGGTTGAATGCTGGGCACATAATCTCCAAGAACAACGCCAATTATCATAATTATGATGATAAGGGTGATAAAAGCTTGTCAAGGAGGCCCAATTGTTTGAAGATCGCTGAGGAAGGTTGAGACTAGAACTGCAAACTTGGACTCAGAGGTTACATACCTTGTGGTGCGTCGCCTGGGTCGGTCAACGTTGAAGGCGGGCATATTTCTGAAGATTTAACTTTCTTTTCATCTGCTATTGTGGTATTTGTAGACATGGTGTGCAGAGCGGGAAAAGCATTGTAGTATTTATTGGTCGTTCTTTTCTATTTCGATCACTTTTGATTTTGAATATTCAAATCAAATTCATGCACGTGACATTTTAATTATAAGATTCTGCTATTTTGTCAATTAATTGCGACCACTAGATAAGATAAGAAGCTCGCGAGATGTGGATGTCATCTAGCGTGCCCAACTCTATACATGAGCGCAATTAAATGAAGAGAAACATGACTGATAGATGTGTCCTTCTGTGGTGAAGATCGAGGATGTTGATAAAATGAGTTGCTTGAATACACCATATATACACGTGTGGTTCTCTCTCTATAACTACGCCATGGGAGCTCGCCTCCCGAACACGACAATATAATCCAAGAAAAAAAGATTAGAACCAGAACTTCCACTACCGGACCGATGGTTTCTGCCAGCGCTTGATCTAAGACTTCCTCAATGCCTTGCTATGTCTCTCATACATCTGAACATACTACATCAGCAACATTCTCCGTCAGTACCAGTTACTTGAATTGCTTATGTAATGTAGCTACAAATACAACTTTGCCAAAGTTCACTTGATTCACTTCTCCGCTTTGTCTGTAGCTCCATCCTCAAGGTCACCCTCCTCACTCCGCCCCCATACCAACCACTTTCGAAGGCCTAGCGCCACCCATGTCAACGCAAGTAAAACTGGAACCTCCACCAGTGGACCAATGGTTGCCGCTAGTGCTTGATCAGAGCTCACGCCATACACCGCAATAGATACCGCGATGGCTAATTCCTGGCAATGTTATACATCAGATGAAGGATGAATGGGACGAAGGAAATACCCACAAAATTGTTGCTCCCTGCAGTGAAGGCTTGTACCACTGCCATCTCATATCCAAACATCCCTCTATGTGTACGCCCAAATTTCCTCCGAGCCAAATAGGCAACTAACGCAAATGCCCCAGACCACATGATGACGAAATATAACACCATAGGGACAAATACGCGGAACACGGAGCCAATGTTGTGAATGATGTGATGGCCCTGATACGCGAACATGACGAGGATCGTGTAGAGCAGACCAATAAGAGCAAGAGGAGAGAAATACGGGAGGAATTTGGTGTCGAGGAAGTGTCTGCCTGCGAAAGCCCACACAGTGTAACGCGTGATAACGCCAAGGAGGAGAGGAATGCCAAGATACTGTGCAAATGTTAATTTTGGTGTCGTGAGTGTAAAATAAATGACGTACAATGAGAACAGAGATCGCTACTGTCCCGTAGGAAATTTGAATGCCTGACTCCCCGCCATGCTTTGCACCCCCACTGATTATATTAATAAACAGAACCGCATACGGGGAGTACAGAATAATCTGCAACACCGAATTCACAATAACGAGGACCGCACAGTACTCGTTGTCGCCCCGGGCAAGTGTGTTCCAGACCATGACCATGGCTATACAACGTGCGAGCCCGACAAGAATTACACCAGTGCGGTACGTCGGGAGATCAGGGAGCGTTGCCCAGGCAAGTGCGAGCATGACAAGGGGCCCTACAATCCAGTTTAGGCAAAGGGAGAGAAAGATATGGAGCCACAACCGAGAGGTTCTGAATAGTTCTGGGAACAACTCATATTGCACCTTAGTTAGAGTAGGCCACATCATGACAATGAGGCCAATTGCAATGGCTTGGGTCTGATGTAAGGAATCAAGTACTTGAATGTGAATCGAGGGAACTTACGGACTGACACGCTGTTGAAACGGACTGTGTCGAAGGCAGGTTGAATGCTGGGCACATAATCTCCAAGAACAACGCCAATTATCATAATTATGATGATAAGGGTGATAAAAGCTTGTCAAGGAGGCCCAATTGTTTGAAGATCGCTGAGGAAGGTTGAGACTAGAACTGCAAACTTGGACTCAGAGGTTACATACCAGGTGCGTTGCCTGTTTCTGTCAGCGTTGGGGCTGTTTCTGAGGGTAGGCCTGTTTCTGATGCTTGAGCTTGAACAGGCATCGTTTGCTCTGTTTTCGTGGTATGCGTCGACATGGTATGCAGAAGGAAACAAACTCAGGTTGTCCTTTTTTTAGTTCGATCACTTTTGATTTTGAATATTCAAATCAAATATATCCACGTGACTAAATGATTCAGCGCTATATTTATTAATGTAAGCACCTGAAAGCACCCTCCAGCTGATTCCTTCTCTCCTACTACGGTGATGCTAGATCTTTCTACGAAATTTCTCACAGATGCTGTTCAGAAAGCATTTAGCCAGAAGGCACAGTCCTGTCCAGACGCATCTTGTGGGCTCTTTATAACACGCAGGTTCACCACACTCACGACAATTAATCTAGCGACAAAAGAAGCCGCTCAATTGGTAGGATATTCACCGACTGAACTTGATTCTATACCAGCCACTTGCCAACTTGGGTTGGGATGCGGAAATCCTGTCGTCAAAGCTGATATAAAGGATGTACGTGACACACTTTGATTCAATCTAACCAATCTCAAAGATAATTTAGGGAGAAATTGTTGTCGATCTGGGGTCCGGTGCAGGGATCGATGTACTTTTGGCTGCATTGAAGGTCGGTCCGCGTGGTCAAGCCATTGGGATCGATATTTCTCCTGTGAGAGTATACTTTGATGACCTCGTTATTTGTTGTGACTGACCTACATAAACCCGATTCAGGATATGGTTACCTTAGCTCGACGAAATGCCAAAGAGAAGGGTCTCCAACCTGGACAAGCTTCTTTCATACATGCGTCATTGTCAGAGCCTCTTCCTATCTTATCTGACTCCGTTGATTGCGTTCTGTCAAACTGCGTAATTAATCTCCTCCCTGGTGGTGGGAAGGAAAGCATTTTGAAGGAAGTCCACCGCATCCTTAAGCCTGGAGGTCGTGTCATTCTTGAAGACGTGCGTCAAAAATATGCATAGAGAGTGCCTTACATCCTCATTTCCCATTACAGATAGTGTCCAAGTGTCAGCTTCCGGATGACATTCGGAATGACCTTACGGCCTACGTGAACTGTATTTCAGGGGCAATTCAGATAGATGAATACAAGTTAATCATTGAAAGTGCCGGGTTTAAAGGTACTTTTAACGTCAATACTCAGAACAGCTCATTGACAAATACCTTAGGCTCCATCTTCTTAGAGACCGAAAATGACCTTCGAAAGATTTGCAGTGGGGTCACTGGAGGATGCTGTGCGACCAGCAAGACCAAGCCCAAATACAATGTAAATGAATGGGTCGGTACGTGTTTCAGGCCTTACACAATCCTTCTCGACATTGAGACCTGACCGCAACGTAGCGTCGTGTCAAATCATCGCTACGAAAGCTGATACGACGTCGGAAACAGTGCAAGCTGAATCCGTTCTTATGCGTTGGTGGGATGCGTATCCAAAGGCCCTGTCATCTCCAGCACACATTTCGATAGAGGAACTGGAAGCTTTTATGCGAGGCTCACCTGTTCCTGGAGGATTTGTTGTTATCGACGTGAGGAGAAACGATTATGCTGTACGATTTTTTCTTGCACTTTCATTGATCCATCTGAGACGGTTGATTTCTCAATAGGGTGGGCATGTTCGTGGAAGCGAAAACTGGCATGCCCAAACATTTTATGATGATCTTCCTGCGTTTTTTGAGAAGCATAAGAACACAGTTTGTGTTATATTCTACTGCAGTAGCTCTTCTGGACGTGGACCACGTTGTGCCGGCTGGTAGGTGTCCGATAACTGTACCAGAGTCGTAGCTTACCTCGTTGACAGGTATCAGGATTATTTGAACGATAACAGGGTGACGTCCTCTACTGCTTACATCCTTTGCGGTGGAATAAAGGCTTGGTTGGCAAAGTTTAGTGGTCAGAGTAATCTAATAGAAGTCTAACTACTAGTACTGAACATGTGCGATAATTTGACTCCTTCCTCTGTTTGTTGGGGACAAATGATATCTCTGATCGGATTTAACGGTCGCCATGTGCAGATACAGCATACATGTGTACCTGCTAATACTCAGGTCACGAAAACATAGCGGGGGTCACTATCCCATAGTTCTTCGAGATCAGAAACCTCCTTTTCCTTTAGGGGAATTGAAACAAGGGCTTCTGCATTTTGGCGATTCCTGAACGACAGTCGGGTACGAAGGACGAAGGCTCCAATGAATGAAATTAAAAGGCAACTGTAACGATTAAAAATGGGATGAAATGCAGACAAATGAAGAAAAATTAACTTACCCGGCTGTGATAGCATGACCTTTTCGAAAACGATCCTCGGGATCAAAATAGATCTGAGGAGCTGCACTTGAGGTACACAAAGTGAGAACGAAGTGCAGGAAGCGTATTCAAAGCCTTACATGGATATGCAGTTTGAAATAGATACTATGAAGGCAGTACCGACCCCTCGCTTCGAAGTCGGTGAGAAAGTATTTGCTGCCCAGCTCCTGTTTAAACGAAGATATTAAATGCATATTGCGGCTTAGTCGGAAAACATACTGACATGGACAGTGGATAGAGGCTATAGTTGCTCCCGAGTACCAAGAACAATGCAAAATAAGAGGCGGCGACGCTCTTTTGTGAGCACAAGGCTAGTATAACATACCCGATAAAGGATAGGGCGCAGGAGAGCATGAAATGCCACCCTCTGTCGCCTGTCCGGTCACTGTGCCATGACTGGAAGAAGACGATGAACCAGCCACACACATAAGGAGCAACAGTGAGCCCTTGAGAGTCGATAGGTGAGTATCCAAGTCCGTTGATGATCTAAAGTTGTCGTTAATTGGACACCATCTCGAAATAACACGAGTAGTGCTGACGGTAGGAAGAAAGTAGGAGATAGTCGATACACCGATAGCAACTGTATAAAAAAGACGTCACCATTGGTTCGGATGGATAAGCGAAGGAGAAGTGTTCCAACGTACAACCGCAATAAGCGACTGTGAAAAGCCATGCATGTGGATCTCCAATTACAGCCTTGAATGCCTGCCATCCGGTCATCCCGCCATGTGATTGAGGCCTCTGATCGCGATTCAAGCGTGCCTGGGCGATTGCTCGTTCACGTGGAGTGAGGAATGTCGCTGCGAAAGGGAAGGATGGCAGAAAGAAGAAAACCATCACGGCCAGCACTAATGTCGGTATTGCCTCTACTAGGAAGAGGAATTGCCACCTGAATGGTCACATTAAATGAAGCGCTTGATGGATTTTTGGGCGGACATACCCAGAGAGAAGGGAGGTGTGGGCTCTTACAAGTCCGAAGGCAAGCAAGCCCTGATTAGATTTAATCAGTGAGTTTTATTGTGAGCAATGACATATTCAGGCGTAAGCCTCGACTCACAGAAATAGCGCCTGGAAGCGTTCCGTTCATGGCCAGGCTGATGAAGGACATTCACTTAACATGGTTGATCGTTTAAACTTGATATCAGAGTTATACCTGATACGGACGGTCACTTCATGCCTGGGATGATACCCATTCAGGTTTCTGTGGTGATGAGACATAAGGTAGACACACCTCTTATACCAGAATGACAGATAGTACACCATTCCTGCAAAGTATCCAGCTTCTCCGATTCCCAGTAATACTCTGACAAATGGCTCAGAGCATAATGAAAAGAAGGGAAGTGTTTGGTTCACCTCAAGACTAATAAACTCGCATATCCTTTCGAATAAATGAAAGAGAGTGAAGCGATGCCCCATACGGTCAACGGGAGAAAGAAGCTTGCGGTTCAATGGCAATTAGGCGCTGACCATTTAGCTACGAAACTTTGCTTACTATCTGTTGGCGCCGAGATAGCGCTGAAGCACTAATGAAAGGATGAGCGGCATTGCAGATGTAGGCAAAGGCCTTTAATCACTGTTTGCCGGCATTTCGAGGAGACCTATAGAACAACAGAAATCAGGAAGGAACTGAGAAGGGATTGATACACCTCGTACAATATCCAACGTAGAAGATGCCGAGGGCGGTCGACCATTTCTTATTGTTTGTGATGCCCTACAGTCAAAAGCTATCAATGCGAGAGCACGATACGCATCAGCATCGCATGGACATACAAAGTTGTCATTGAAAGGTTTGAGGACATGTGCATTTCCACTGCAGTACATGGGTTTGATATTGATAATTACACGACGCTGAATTGCAACGTACATGTTGTTACGGTCTAATGACAATTACGATAATCAGCTCATGGATAAAAGAGGGTTAGAGTCTGAAGACGCGCCAAGTTGGTACACTATTTCACGGCACATTTCAGGCATTCTGACACGTTAAAGACTTGAGACCACACATACCGAGGTAACTGAGTATCGTGGCTGAGAATTTAGAAAAGGAGGCCTGACAATGAGGGAGAGAAAGAAGCGCACGTGCATATAATTAAAGGGAGGACATTCCTGTCTATTTTTCGTCTCACTTGACGCTTGAGGAAGTGGTAAACAACAGAGTCGATAGAGGATAGACGAATCTACCTCTTCCTCTTCTGTATATACAACAACAGCAGCATCCTGATGCACCGCATCGACATACGCTGAATCCCAAGGTGCGAAAACGTGACGCCTTGTGGGTTTGAAGCCTAACAGTGCTTGGTGAAAGGTGCCATCCTTACTATCTTCAGATGTTGAATCAGAGGACAATTCGGGTGCCATAGTGAAAGCCAAGGTGAAGAACTGACAGGCTAGGCTCCTATTCTCCTGTCCTTTTTAAGGCTCATTACGAAACAAACGACACAATTCGGGATAAGAAAGAGACGCATCCGGTACGCTTTCGCCGACCTCACATGGATACTAGCTTCTCTTCACCAATCCCAGTGGAGTTAACATTTTCAATCATTCGAGAATGCTTAAAGATTGATCTTGAGCACAAATACCGACGTCAGCCCTGGGTATCGAAGCACAATAAGGATTTCGCTTTCTACGCTAATAGTCAGGTGTGGAAGGAACACACATGAGTGGATGCCTATTCTTCTGGAGGCATGGTATCATTGTCGTAGGCGCTGAGTCCATCTTCAACTTCAACACGTTAGATTCCATATATGATACGAGATAACGTACCCCGAATCTGAAGTGGTGAAGAATCGCCGAAACGGCATGTAATCAGAGCCGACTTCAACTGGAGCTCACATGGACGTTGATGGCTCTTCCAGCTCCAAGAATCGCGTGCATGTGGTGCTGAAAGCAATAATAAAAGACGATGATGAGAGGTTCGGTATTCTTCAACTTTGGTCACGGTGCAATTGTAATATTGAATCACGCTATATAAGACTATAGATAGATCAGCATCATCTGCAGTACAGAAAAATGCAAGTACGTACCATGTTGTGGCTGGACACTATTAATGAAATCTTCAGAGGCGGAGTTCTTTACGTTAAGTCTGTACATGAGACGAAATGAACGTTAAAACCGATCATTGAGCCGACCATTAATGTCACAATGGCATCTCTCGCAGCACCCGAGGGCACGTGTGAACCCATAACATACCCAGTATGCGAATGTGTGAGCAGCATGGACAGAACTGTCGGTTCATATGTATTGAAATAAGAGTCTTTGAGAGACGAGAGAGAGACGAATGATTTTATTATGTAATACACCCTCCTCTCTAATGACCACGTCGCCAGCGTCAGCGCTCGAGCGACTCGCAAACTATCGCGCTAACAACACCCGCGCATCCCAGGAAATATTCGAGCAAGGGTGTCTCATTCTCAAGGCTGGCTCAACGGCCAAGCTAGGCGAAGATGGTGCGTGTGCCACTGGGAATCAATGTCAACTTTAAACTGAGAACGATGATTCACAGGCTGGGCATTTCTGGAACAACTCGCACTGGCCTCTATCGATGTAGGGCGGCTAGATATTGCTGATGTAGGTATGAGGCTTTGTGTGTAGGTGCAGATGGAACGCCTGACACTTTATATTGTCTGTTCTTTAGCAATGCCTAAAGCAGCTTGGGGACAAATTCCCAGGTTCACCACGCGTTGACGTGCTCATTGGCATACGGATGGAGGCCAGTGTCTCTAACGAAACTGTTTTGCGATATTACGACGAACTTTTGGATGCGGACCCCACCAATGCTGTACGTACCTAACAGTTTTACCTCTCATGCTCGGCGTTGATTTCTCTCCGGTGGTTAGGCGATTTGGAAGCGACGCATATCTGTATTACGGCGTGCTGGACGCATAGATGCTGCTGTCGAAGAATTGTCAAATTTCCTGGATACCTTCTATACAGATGCCGAGGGCTGGCTTGAGCTCGCAGACATCTACACTTCGTGCAATCAGTATGTCTGCGTTCTATCTAGTTTCACTTCGATTTTTGTTGAATTATCTCCCAGATACACACATGCGTTGGAAGCCTTGTCACATGCCATGATACTTTCCCCACAGAACCCTTTTACTGCACTGCAATTCGCAGAGACTGCGTATACGGCGGGTGACGTTCCGCTTGCGCTGAAAATGTTCCTTAATGTCGTAGAGATGGGCGAGCGTGATCTACCCACTAATGAGCCTCCGACCGGAATCAATATCCGCGCCTGGCTTGGTATCAAGCATGTAAGTTTCCTGTCAATTCATTCTCTCTCCATACCCATCGAACTTGATTTTCTTTTCAATAGTGTACGCGCCAGCTCAGTGCGGCACCGCATAACTTTGCGTCCGCGTCTGGAACAGCAGTCCTACCGCCGACAAAGGTGAAACTTATTGAAGAGCTGGCGACAGAGCGGGTGCTTGCTGCTTACAAAGGGCACAAAGAGTCCGGTATTGGATATGTATCAGCATGGTTGGGTTCTAGACTCAGTAGTTAAACTAAAAGGCTGGTTGAGATAAGGAATATATGATCCATCCGCCTTGTGGTACATCTGGACGGCTGGGGTCTGCCTTCACGTCCATCCTGCATGTCCTGCATGGGATATGTAGTCAATTAGAGTCCTTTGAAGTGATGCACACATTGAGCAGCGGTGGTCACAGTTTTTTTTTTTTTTTTTCCAGCAAAAATAGCGATAGGGTATTTGTAGATTATGAAGGGTCCTGGGATGGATATGAACGGGATGGATATATATACATATAACGTGAGACGCCCCCTTTTTCTTGCAACACGTTCACCTCTGTTCACCTTAACATGGCGGACACAGCACTTCCTCACCCTGACCAAATTCGTCATGAACCTTTGATAAACCCGATGTTTTGAATGCGTACAATATCGTTCGGAATCTTAGAACGTCAAAAAGCCTTCGTTCGAAAGTTGATCAAGACAAATTGGTTCGGTTGAGGGTTCTTGGCTACCTCATGATCTATGCGCCGCTCCGAGGATGATATCACGAAGCTTGGTGTTATGTATTGCGGTCAGTGTATTTGTCCATGTACGCGCTGGGTTCTCTCCCTTCACCATATTGACAGTCCTTTGGTAGTCTCAGAAGTTAGGGGATGCACTTCATACCAGTCTCCCTACGTATCGCGACCGTCTTATAATGATCTGCACACATTGATGAATGAAGCGTTGCTGCAGGCCCCCGAATCTCACTTGGCTGCCAAACGAAGTGTGAGAGTTAGATGTCAGCAGATAACGATCCATTCATAACTGAGTACTGAAGTCTTGCAATGCACTGATTCGAGATGGATTTCGTTGCCTGGTTTCAGGTGTATACGATGAAGACGCGACAGAGATTACCAATGGGGAGACTGAACTTGGGTCTTAGCGAAAATCCTACCGTCTTCAACACGAAACTCGCCCGCATAATTCCAGAGGAAACACTCACGAAAATTATTGGAAATGAGGTCAAAATTGAGAGGGTGGGTTCTTTCGCCTGTCCTTTATGGTGTCTGTTTCATCATAACATAGACGGCTCACCTTTGGACGATTCTTGAAACTTTTTGGCTATCTCAATATACTTGGTGAACTCAACAGCAAAAGTATCCACCGTCTTGAAAATGTCATGACTCTCGAAGGCAATGTTCACAATAAATTCAATAGATCGACGTTATGGTTCGAGGCAACAGTGAGTCGCTCCCCCTTTGCATCTGCGATGGCTTTGTATTGAATTCTTCTATCATAGGACATACCACACACATATAACGTTCACATGGCTAAAGACGATCTCTTTCCTGTCATCTGGAATCGACAAGTAACGTTTACAAGCAGTAATGGTTTGCCGCTTCCAGAGCCGCGATACTTGGAGACACATGCAGCGTGTTGCCGAGTTGCTCACATGCCTGGTGCCACAAAATATGTTCAGCAATTTGAACGGGACTTGGAGCTTACATATGTGCTCTCCAATAACGGTACCTTAGTACAACTTCTGGCAGATGCGCTTGCATCATGTAGTATCATGGATTGCAGCACACTAGGACTTGGTCTGTTCTCTTGCTGAACCACCCTTGCAAGTCATATCTCCTATACCTCTCGCATCGCATCCGTCTCATTTAATGTCATTTGCTGCTGTACAAAAGTATGATACTTTGATGGCAGGTAATTCCCTTTCAGCCAGATATTTATTGCATACACTAGCACTCCATTATTGAAACAATACATATTCCTCATTCACTCCTGTAATTTTATCATTTCTTAATATGGCATTGACGCCCAAATAAACCCGAATCACTTCAACCTCATGAGTCGTCCAGTTTGAGCCAACTGGAATGGATGTTTCGCTTGCGCTAAAAATGTTCCTTAACGTGGGCGAGCGCGATCTGCCTACTGGTGTTTGACCGGGATTAATTTCCATCCGTGGTTTGGTGTTAAGCATGGAAGTTGCCTCCTGTCAATTTGTTCTCTCCATAACCATTGAACTTTAATTCTTTTCGACAGTGTGCACGCCAGCTCGGTGCGGCGCCGCACAACGTTACGTTCGCGTCTGGAACAGCAGGGCTGCAGTGATACCGCCAAAAAAGGCGCTGGCAACGGGTGCTCTGTCTACAAACGTGGACAGAAGGAGTCCAGTATTAGATATGTTTCTGCCTGGTTAAGTTTTGGACTCCGGTTTGCAATAGAGATAAAGAATATCATGATCCATCCGCCTTGTGTGGATGGTGCCATTCCTTCTGCCAAGGGGTCATATAGTTTTTGCAGCATGCGTGATGATCAGCATGGCCTCTGTCACTCGCTTCCACCACTATAACTACCACGGCTCGATTCATTCGTGCCTTTGCTCTCAACCCTCCAAAAGCAATGAGAAACCCCGTTAAGCGACTTTCTCTTGCTCTTGGTTTCGACGACGCAAAGCCAGCTGAGGCTTCAGGCTGGACTGTTCTTCCACCGGATGGGCATGCACTTGCAAAATTTCTTTCAAGTTCCAAGGAACGGTACCTAAACGACATCAAGTCAAGTCCTCCCAAAGGCCATGAGTGGACTGTCGTGATGGGAAATGAGGCAGGTGGTATGTAGAGGTTTATTCTTTGCTTTTAAAATTTCATTGCCTCACACGACAATAGACTTGGACTCTGTTGCCTCGTCTATAGCCTATGCATGGCTCCAGTCAGAGGTGCACAAGAAGCCTACAATTCCCCTTCTCCAGCTCGAGCGCGATGACCTCAATCTGCGCGCCGAAAACACGTATGCATTATCGCTCGCGGGCATCACGCAACCCAAGGAACAGCTTCTCTTCCTTACAGATCTCGGGTTCTCTATAACTGCGCCTACGACCCCTTTCCCATCTAATACCTTTGCTTTAGTCGACCACAACAGTCTCGCCGATGCGTACACGTTCGAAAACCCTCGAGCCACCGTCACGGCCATCCTTGATCACCATGCTGACGAGAACCACCATCTTTCTGCTTCTCCCCGCACAATCACCTCTGCAGGCTCGTGCACATCTCTTGTCACCGCGCTCTTCCCCCCAGACATGCTTCCGACCCTCGCAACGCTCCTCCTCACCGGCATCCTAATCGACACGAACGCCCTTAAGCCGGGAGGCAAGGCTCTTCCACCCGATCACACCGCCGCAGGTTTCCTCGCCCCCCGTAGCACCCTCGCCCCTTTCCTCCCTGCTGACCTCCTCACAGCCCTCCACGCCGACCCGCTATCCGACCAGGACGAGTTGCGCAACGCATCCGCCATCCAGTCTCTCACAAAGAAGCTCAAAGACCTCAAGGAGGGTGTAGGGCACCTATCCGCCCGTGATCTCCTCCGGCGGGATTATAAGGAATATATCCTTGATGTACCTGGAGCTGGGGCAGTCCGTGCAGGGCTTGCATCTGTACCGGTGCGCTTGCGGGACTGGGATCTGCCCGAGGCGGCAGGTGCATGGATGAAGGAACGTGAGATTCAGGTCCTGGGCGTTCTTACGAGCTTTAAGGGCGGGAAGAAGGGGAAAGGCAAGAATAAACGCGAGATGGCATGGGTTGTGTATAATCCGAGAGCGAAGGAGGTTGGGATAGAGATAGATGTGAAGGCGCTCGCGAAGAAACTGTGGAAGGGCCTGGAGGCGAGCGAGGAGGTTAGGGTGAAGTTGAAGAAGAAGAAGTATGATATGGAAAAAGGGGGTCAGTTGCCGCATGGCGCGAAGTCGCGCAGTTATGACCAGGGGAATGCGGAGGCCAATCGCAAAGTGACAGCGCCCCTTATGAAGAGCATTTTGGAGGCTCCGACGAGCAAGGGAGCTGAGGACACCACTCAGTGAATTATGAAGGGCCACAACTGGAATTTGTGAGAGTTTATCATATGTTGATTTACCCAAGTTTAACTATGATAACTAGAACTTTCATATACATATACCAGTTTGTCCTCTAATGTAGGGGACCCTCAGAACTAATCTGAGAACAACTGAACCACGCGCATTGTAGCATCCTTCCACGGATAAGTAATGAGGGCACAACATCAAGGATCTTGATTCTAACTTCTGACGCGTTCCATTTTCCTGAGTTGGGTTTGGTTGAAATGCCTCAAGTTCATGAAAAGGATGTCTTGATGCACACGTAGTGTACCAGATCGTAGGGTTTGTTGCTGCAATCCCACTGGAGTGCAATAGGTGCCTTACTGATGACACCACCAAGGCCATGCCTCTGCGGTAGTAAGTCATTTATCTCACGTTCCGCAGTGCTAGGGTTTCCAAATCATGCATCTCATGTCAACAGAGTTGAACGAGTATAACGAAATTCTGTTATTGCTATAACTACAAGGACGAATACGAATACGATCGGAATTTCGAATAACAAATGGGTGCGTAAATGTCGTAAATGATTATGTATCGTTTGGTTTCATTAGAAGCCGTTTGTTAGATATGGTAAGTTAAGGGAGTTGAACCCGCGTATGCGATTATGAATCGCTAAAACGAGTTCTAGCGGTGAGGTATGAAGACCTGCTGTCAGGTCTATCAAACGGATCGTAATCCGTCTTAAAATTAACCGCAATGCCAATGCAAACAACTTCCTCAAGATCGATATCCTCCACCGTCGTCGGAGGTGTGTCAACCGTGCCGTGACCACTCGAGCTGCCGGTCGACACAAACAGCGAGTGTACTGTACTAGCATAATCCGTGGGGCTCGCCTCCTCAGGCTCTACCCCAGTAGCCTGCGTCCTGACTAGTTGCCTGATATTCTCATTCTTCTTCCTCTTGCGGACGGAACGCTGCGGACGTGGGGGAGCTTCTAAGGACGCCTCTGAGATTTTGCTCAGCCCCGATCGGCGGTTTTTTATGGTTATGAGAGCTTTCTTTCCGGTCTGAGGGCGCAAGCTCGATCGTGGTGGGATGGGTGGGGGAGGAGGGACGAAATTTCGGCTCGAGGAGACATTTGGTGAAGTTTGTTTTTGGATTCTCGGTGTTGGTAGTGGCAATGGGGGATGCGCGTGCATGGGTTTAGGTGCAGAGATGAAGATACTGTGCGCGTCGACATGCGCGCGTCTCTGCTCGAGCTCGTAGTATAACCTGTATCCGCCCTGAGCTACGTGGGGAAAGGGACTTGCGATTAATGAATCCCGGAGGGAGAGGTCTGGAGGGAGAAGTGCGGCCCGCGGTCGTGGTTTCTGCCGTCGTAGGCGTCTCGTGATAGAGGAGAGCATTTCAATTCAGACGAAAGGAGACGAAGGATTGCTTTGTGAAAGGGAGCAATGAGTGGGATGTAGAGCTTGGGATGGGTATGAATATTGACTTCCAGAAGTATGGAATGGCCCGGCGCAGGGTCAGAAGACTATCGTTCGTGTGCAAAGGTCCCTTGCCAGAAGTATAGAGCCGAATCCGGAGTGCGAAAACGCTCAAGGTCGTATTTAGCGCTTCAGAGTTTCACGTGAGGCAGTAGCTGCGCTGAGAGACGCCAGGTAGACCCAGGAAGCCCAGGTATGGAGAACCCTGATAAGCCATCTCAGTCACTTTACGAGCTTGAACGACAGTTTATTGTTGATAACCAAGTAGCATAGCAGTCAAGGAGATCAGCGTCGGGATAATTAAGTGCATGGACCATCGTCATCCAAGTGCCTAAATGGAGCATGGGACTGGACCAAGCACCTTGTTGATCTGTCATGTGGTCTCATATCGCATCAATTATCAATAACTAGGACGCATTTCGCTAGAGCACGGTGGTATTTCGATGACATGTGTATACGTAAAGCGGAAACATATGACTTTTATAATAGGACCGTTCTCAGGACTCAGAAGGATCTACTGCGGAACGATACATGGCCACAATCCAGGAATACAGTGGCTATGATCATAGTACTAGTGCACTGTTTAAATACTCTGTTGAACAAAGGTAGGCGGGTGTACTGATCTGTGGAGATGCCGTGGGTATTTGCATAGATTGGCATATGTGTATACAAGTTTATAACAACTTCTACTGCATGTATTACAGCTATTACCATTTGAATTCCGAAGCAAGCGTGGGCAGAGCCAAGGAGAAACTGGTTTGTGCCATACATGTGTCACTCACATTGCGGAAAAGGTAACATCTCATTGGGTCGATCACCGATCTTGAAATATCCTGGATCCCACTGGCCTAGGAGCATGATGGCACCTGGCAACAGGGTCAGCACAAATCGAAGACTTGAGGAAAGATACGAACATAAGGCAGGCGGACATGCTCTTGTAGGCCCCCTTCTCCAATAGAATTACCTTCCCTAAGCCACCTTCCTCGCCTGCACAAGTTCGAAGCCCTTTATACGTACCGCGATTGGGCGGCTCTCAGAGATGTCCCAATTCTTCACTTAGAATCGAAATGAAGAAACGACTTGAATAGCCTTAATAATGGGCTTAAAAGTGCGAAACTACTGTGTTTAAGGATAAATACCAGTCTTTTTAGTTGTCTATAAAACAAGGCTCATAAATCGTAACCCAGTAGTTAGATCTGATGAATAGGCTACGCTATGTGCCCGATGCAATGTTATAAAATAAATGTCTGATAAAATGTCGGAGTCAGGCGCCATTGCACACCAGAAGTTGGAATGAACTGACCATATAATTGTATATAATCGTTTACCAAGAGATCCTTGCAATAATGCCCTTGGGCCAGAGGCGTGCCAGGAGCTTGCGAATCTCATCCATGGTAAGGATTCCCAAAGCGAGAGGTAGTGGGATTACCCAGAACTCGACAGGGACTGACGCGGTATCGAATAGATTCTGGATTCCATGGACCTCTGTGACGAATATTGCAATGAGGAATGCCACAATCATACCAAGGAAGAGCCATGGATTGCGACGTTGAGGACGGATGGGATCGGCCTGGAGGATAGAGAGGCGCTTGTTGCGAACAGAGAGAAGGTTTCCCCACTGGAGAATGACGACCGTCACGAAATAAACACACTGGCCGACGTTGTTAAAGTTGGTAAGTTCCGCTTCAGTGTATCCGTAGAAGCCGTCGGAGTACTTCTCAAAGGCAAAGAAAAGATCGCGAGCACGGAAACCACCGACCTTGTACATGTAAAGGAAGAACATGCAGTGAGCCGTGATGGTCTCCATCATGCCCACGAAGAAGTAGGCTTGGGCATAAATCTTAAGGGTGATAAGGTGATCGGTTTTATGGTTACGAGGAGGTAGAGTGAGGAGGTCGAACTCTTCCTTCTCCATGATAAGGGACAGGCACGGAGAGAGATCGGTGAAGCAGCAAATGATGATCATGAGGAAGGAAGAGAGAGGAAGAGGAACACCGAAATAGACGTTGAGAAGTACCGGCCAGCACTCAGACCAACTACCAGCGGGAAGGAGGTAGGCAATGACCTTCTGCAGGTTCTGGAATACCAGACGACCGAGACGAATACCTCCGATGATCGAGTCGAAGTTACCCATGAGAACCAAATCCGCAGCTTCAATAGCGACGTCAGAACCAGTGACGACAGCAACACCTACGTCTGCAGCCTTAAGAGCTGGTGCATCGTTGACACCATCACCAGTGACTGCAACGACGTTGTCTCGGGACTGGAAGGCCCTGACGATACCGAGCTTCTGTTCTGGGGTGGTACGGGCGAAGACGATCTCTTCATATCGGGTAACGACGTCCCAGTGACGTTCATTGAGCTGAAGAAGATCCTTACCCTCAAGGACGAGGCTGCGTTGAGTACGGTTTTCTGCGATACGGCAAGTAGGAAGAGGGCCTTCGGGTAACTCCAGCATCTGCTTAGACACATCGGCGAAAGAATCAGGCTCTGCGTTGGAGGTGATAATGCCAACTTGACGCGCAATGGCGGCAGCCGTTAGGCCAAAGTCACCAGTAACCATGAAGAAACGAACACCTGCGCGCCTCGCATCCTTAACAGTGTTGGCGGTCTCTGGTCGGGGAGGGTCCATGAGACCGAGGAGACCAACAATCGTTAATCCCTCAACCGCATTCTGAGCAATCTCGGTGGAGAAGTCGTTGGCGCCGAGATGAGCATAGGGTGTATAGTAGCGCATGCAGACGGCGATGACACGTTGACCGCTACGAGACCATTTCTCTTGAGTAGCAACGAGTCTGGCTTTTGCATTGGCATCGAAGGGCTGGACATCATTGGAGGAGGCAGACCAGTAGGAAGTGCACTTAGGGATCAGAATATCAGGAGCACCCTTGACGAAAATCAAACGTTCGGATTGCTTTTCAGGGTCTCTCGACGAAGAAGTGCCGTACATGGTGAGCATCCACTTGTTCCTAGAGTTGAAAGGTATCTGGAAGATTTGCTCATTGGCGGTGCGGAGGCCAGATGCATCTCCGAACGATTCGACGAAGCGAAGAATGGCGCCATCGGTGGCATCACCGTTGATTTCACGAGACTCGACAGGAAGGTGGGCAGTGGAATCATCAAAGGTGGCGCCGTTGCAAAGAACCGCGGCTTTGTGAAGGGTGCGAATGGCGGCAAGCTCCTGCGCCTTGTCGCCAGCAAGTGCCTCGTGGAAGTGCTGGCTAGAATACTCCTGATCGACGAAGCCAGCGGAAATGACTGACATCTTGTTCTGCGTGAGAGTTCCAGTTTTGTCAGAGCAAATGACGGTGACGCAACCGAGAGTTTCGACGGTGGAGAGGGACTTGGGGAGGACATTGATCTCCTTCATGCGACGAGCGATGAGCGACAGGACTAGAGTAACAGCAATAGGCATTCCCTCAGGGATGAAGGCGACGATGCAACCCATGACATCGTTCAGCATTTCGACGACGTTCATGAAAGCGCGGTGCTTAGGGTGAAGCCAAGCAAGCCAAACGATGAGGATCATGAGGGCAAGAGTGATGGTGCAAGCAAGAATGATATAAATGAAGCGTGTAAGCTCCTTCTGAATGAGCGTGCGCTTAAACTTTTTGGTACTCGAAAGTTTAGAGATGCGTCCCATGACAGTGCGAGCGCCAGTAAGGACAACAACTCCTTTGGCATGCCCATTGGTGACATGAGTTCCCATGAGCGCAATGTTGGGAGCCTCAAGGAACGTCTCGCCTTGGTCTTCAGTGCTACCCTCCACTTCTTCAGACTCTCCAGTGAGGACGGAGCGATCGAACCGGACATCGCCTGAGGTCTCTATTAGGCGCATGTCAGCCGGGACCTTGTTGCCAACCGACAGCAAAACAAGGTCGCCGACGGCGAGTTCAGCGGCAGGCATCTTCTTGCTCTGTCCATCTCGGACGACAACACACTCAGATGGGATGAGATCGAGAATGGAATTCATGATACGAGCAGTAGACCAATCCTGGAAACCGGAGAATGATGCTTGGGATAGAATAACACCGATGACGACTATGGCGAGGGCAAGATTGGTCGGGGATGGAGGATTGGAGAGGGGGCGCCAGCAAACAAAGAAAATGACAACACCACACCATAGAATGGAACAGAAGCCACCGAAGAGATAACCGAGGAGTTTCCAGATGTAACGAGGCTTCGCCTGAACAATGACGTTTTTGCCATCGCGCTGGATGTTGCGGGACGCCACAGCGCTATCAAGGCCGTGATCCTGGTTCGTCGCAAACATATCGAGGAGTTTTTCAACCCCGACGGTGTGAAATGTGAGCTGCTCAAAGAAATCGACGACATCGCCCTGCTTCTTTCCCGGGTGCTGAGACTCCGTCACCTGAATAGACAGTGTACGAAAACCGATGGGAATGGAGTGATTTTGGGGACCTGAAGGGGCACTAGGACGAATATCTTCTTTAACATCGTCAAATCGCGCCCCCTTTTCGACATCGTTGAGATCTGCACCCATGACTGTGCTGAATGAAACCCGTCAGTTGGTGAGTTACTGGTACTAAGCCGACAACATACATCACTCAGAGCGTTCAGTCGAACGAGATGGCTCAATATCACCCCAAGAGGTAGAAGAGCTAAGCCGTGGAAGGTTGAGTGTAGAGCGCACACAAATGCTTAGATAGGCTTACCGAAAACCTTGAGGAGAGGAGTGGGAAGGATTGTTAAAATTCCAGTGCCGTTATAAGGAAGCGCGGTGGGTTCTGCAGACGTGAAAATAAACACGCCGCTGGAGCCGGATCTCGTAGAGATCTCATGAGAGAAGCGTGGATTTTGCTGCAAGCCTTACTTCACAGATCCAGACGCGCCAGCACAAATCCCTCTGCGAGGCTGCATAAAGCAAAAAAAAGTCGGGGAAAAACTGATCCGGATGTCCCAGCGCGACATAATTGTGTGGAAGCGCGCTTTTTGATCTAAGAGAGGTGCTTTAACTCATTGCACTAGAAGTTGAGCTTGGGGCGTAGCTTCAAGGCTTGATGCCAGCCTAGGAAAGTCCGCCACCTTTAAAAACAATATTAATTTAAAAAAATACCTTTTCACATATCTTGAGTCACAATTCATCAAGATCTCCCCGTTTGTCGAATATAGTGCTGGATGCGGACAGTTGTCAATGTCGTTGTCAAGAAAGTGCCAACTTGCAGGGTTGTATCAAATTTCGAGCTCCGTTTGAACTCGAATCGCGTGAGGCAACTTTGCAAACAGACATCACCAGACTGTTGCGCCATATGATGCAGCCAAGATATTATTGACAGTCAATTCAATGGTTATCTCCTTCTCATGGCTAGAACTTTGCTTTTGGTCACATTTCCCGTTATATTTACGCCATCCGCTCTCTGTTTTAACTCGGAAAATACCTTGACATCGCATCGCGACACTGAAGTTCCTTACAGGTAAGAAAGGAAAAGTATGCCAGATGGGTGAAATGTACATCCAGCAGTGCGGTTCCTGTCCTCAAATGGTACTTACTTAAGTGTCGTGTGTGGCGAAGCGTATGGAGAGGCGTGCATAAGGGAATGATGAGCATTTCCTGACACAGCGTCACTTGACATGGAAAAGTACTGTACATACAACCCTTGTATGACACTCAGGAAATAGGGAACCTAACTTGCCTGTAGCAATAGCTCAAGGAACAGGAACGGATAAATACAGGGACAATGAGTCCCAATGACCCCTGAGGCCTGATAAGTTAGCGTTACATTGGCAAATGGCATGTGGAAAGTAAGTAAGTATATTCTTCTGATCAGACTGGCTACCCATATGCTCACGGTTGCATCGCACTTGCTGAGGCTCTCCACACGCTCTAAAATGGTTCACAATATTTATATTCAGTCAACTTTGTGAGCGGTGAGTACTAGTGGGTAACGAGGACTGTAGCTCTCAAATGTGAACAAATCTGGATATGTGTACCCACTGATGGAGACAGTTTTTCCTTTGCAAAGAACCACATGAGCAAGCCTCTTCGAGACTCGAAGAGGGCAAGATACATACCCTGGTCTTAATGTTATTCCTGAATCATCAATCTGTCAACACGTCGCAAGATACCGTCATATGATGAAAGAAACAGGCAAGAAGAAATCTTCCTTAACCAGGATCCTTATCAGCGGAACAACGGAGGTTCAAGCAGCCTGATGCCTCCTGATGCACTGTGCATAGTCCCATCGAATGCAACTTGACAATCATGATGACTTTCAGGGGTCTGCCCCACACAATCACCTCCGATCTACAGTAGGCGTGCTTGACACTCTCAGATTGTGCCAGTTCCTTAAGAACCTAATAACGTCCCTTCAGCTACTCAGTGAATCCTGAGCTAAGAGGGCCACATCTAAATATACTGTACCTTACTTAGAATACATTGATCAAACAAAATGTAGCTGCAGACCGAGGTATAAATGCTGTGGTGCAAACGCTTTTAAGTTTTTTGTCGATCGTAATGGGATGGCGAGGCACATATTGTCTCCACTTGTGGTCTAGATCTCCTCAGACGGGTCACTTATGAACCGCCGGTAGCCAGGTACCGCACTATCTGATTGATGCACAGGCAAGTGGTGGCCCTCGTCCATTCCAGCTTGGGAGTTATTTAGCGATAATTCCACCTAGGTAGCTTGGTCTTTGACTGCTGCTTATCACCCTCGTCATACGAATAAACTGTACTGGAGACAATGACCCACGAGACCTCGTCATCTGAGGCCTTGGGGTGGTGTATGCTTCGATGTCCACCAAAGTTTGGTGTCGCACATAAGCAAGAACAGGTCAAGATTTCACAGATTAACAGATTAAACACTACGAGAACATAAGACGTAGAGTATGAGCATAGTGACAAATAGATAAAGAGCAACACGTTCCCAGCATGGAAGAACCTACTTATCCATTTCCACAGAAACACGAGGGGAGATAAGATAAAATAGAACAATGATATAAACTAAGTGGCGCGAAATCCTCAAGGTCGCATAACTAGATCAGCTGAGATGCGGCAAGATGTTCCCGGAGGATACCATCACGGACTACACCACCAACGATGAGAACCACCATCATCATTCAGCAGGATCAACTTACCTGACTCAAGTGTCACGCCAGTGGCTTCCGTATCCTTTGAACGCCAGAGTATGAGATACGAGTCGCCAATTTAATGAAATAAAACGCACTGTGACAGTGGTGGGGTATATGTACGCGGACCGCCGTTGTGTAGATTCTTGTTTTTGGATGTCTCTAAACTTTTCTCGAAGATCTGGTGAGGTCATTAGTAACGAGAAGAGCAACGTAAATGCAGCAGGTGGATGGCCCACATTTTACCACAGGTATCACCTCGTTAGGGCGATCCCCGTAGCTTGGGAGATAGTGCTTGACTTGAACACCGCGTTTCAACTTCCTTCGCAACAGGTCACACTTGTTAAGGAAAAGGATGAGCTGTGTTTTCGCCAAGAGCTTTGACTTGCATATCGACGTCCAAAGGAGGATAGAGTCCTCTAGACGATTCACACGCGGATCTTCTTCAAGGCGTTGATCAAACACAGACACCGGTGATACTGGGATGAAGCTCTGAGATTGACTGTCAAATAAGCGAGCAGGAATTCACGAACAGAAAATGATAACGTTGACACTGTCGAAAAAAGGGAGCCAGGCCGCGCGCTATGAGACCATGTGAGCATCAATGGATATTCTTCCGATGATGGAGGAGACAGAAGTACACACAGATGTACGGCAACCTCCCACGTCAAATATTCTCCATTCCCACCCAGTTGCAGTCTTCCCTTTACATGAGTTTCAGAACCAAGGAGGTATGCAGAATATAACTTGTAAGAAATCTCCGCACCTTTTGGATCGTCAAACGGCCCATACTTGAACTTGAGCCTATGCTCTTGTATTCCGACGGTTCTTAGTCGGGCACGAACAATGTCATTGTCATTGACGACGTAGTCTCGCGCCGCGATGCGCTCGAGATCATTCAGAAAGCTAGCTGTCAGGATTAACACTGCATACCATAACTGAGAAGCGAGTACGCACAAACCGGCCGAATCAGGCAAACGTAGTTTCCGTTTCTTTAAGGCTATTCGTACGTTCTTGTCATTCCAGAGAGCTATCATGTCATCCCTACATCCAGCGATGACATCTGAGAGTGTGTCCAAACCAGCACTGGGTTGCTGCGGACTTGCCGATCGGCCCTCAGGATCGAGGACTTCCTTCCACGAACGTACTACGAACTCAGAGGCGGGCCGACGAGGATTTGGGACGTCCACAGGATTATCAAATGGTGTAGTTACCATAGACTCGCCAGTCTCAAACGGTTCTGTACCCGCGCCTATCCGACGCTTGAGTTCCAGCTCGACGGCCTGCAGCGCGGACAGACGAATTGAGAGTACTCGGTGTTCCTCCCCAAATTGAGCCTCTTCAAGCTCTTCAGCTGAATGCAGCACGGGTTCGACATCATCGATATCCTCAGGTGGATCACCATTGAGTTCAGCCTCCACAACCCCAAGGATGGTAATGATTGACCGAACGATGTTCAATTGCACGACGGCACGCCACCCATTTCGTTCTTTCTCCCAATCCTCTCGAGCATAGCGCATGCAAAAATCTACGGAGAGGAAGGATCAAAATCATAATCTCCATATGAATGGAGTTGACGCACTTTTGAGGGTTGTGGATTTACCTGGAACCGTCAACGGTCAGCACTGACGCCGTCATTACCAGTGTATCCATTGACTGAAACTCACCGCTTTCAGACTGGCCAAGCAAAAGCACTTTAACTACCTCTTTCTCCTTCTTCACGAGCTCCCGCGCGGCCTTGATGGATTCATCAATTGCCTGACTGTGCAATACAGCTTCCATTTCCCGTTGATGCCTTGCCGTCGCCTGAGCAGGCGTCTCATCTGGCGGAGGTTGCATGAACTGGTAGAAAGGGTCATTGGGTCCGGGAACAAAGACCATGGCTAGGAGTAAGCTAGAATGGTGGGGTGGAATGGGAAGTCAAGCTGATATTGAGCGAAGGTCATGATAGATCAGTGGATGCAATTTGTAATCACGATCAATGTAAAGAATTAGACTTTATTTGTACATTATTGACACTAGCACATATTGGGTCCAGCCAGTCACTAGTCACTAGTGCCGTCTCCACGCTGTGGTTGTCTCCAAAGTTTTGACGCTGTTCGCGTTAGCCCAGCTAGGCCAAGTTCCCTTCGAAAGTACGGCAGAGCCGCAGAGGCCGCAGACACATCTTTTTCATGGCAGACGTTGGGCGCCTGTTGACACTAAAGTTTACTGTGTGTGCGTGTGAATATTGAGGCACAGGAAACCATGGGGATATTATCTGACGTAGGTGGCGTTGGAGCCGAATTTGAGCTAGCAACAAAGCACCAGGTTGGCGCCAGCAGAAGTCAAAGGTGTGAACAAAGGAGCATTCTCTGCAGATGTATACTTACTAATGTTTCCTCCTTCACGGAGTGCTTAAAGTTCTTACCAGCTGGCATGTCGTACCACCTGCAACACAATCATGATCATGAGTCCTCAGTCAGCCACTGTGCCTGCCACGAAATGGCTAACAAAAATTTGAAAAAATTGATCGCCGAGTTTTGCACTTTACAGGGTACCCTGGAACAGAACGGTTCACACAGCCTATACTTTATATGGTACATGTCACCTGTCAATAAATAAGGGCGTCCAACGGCAGCGTTTGTTTCTTCGCGGCTTTGTCGCGGCTTCGCACACACTACTTAGTACTTGTACTTTTTCGCTCACAGAATATCCCTGTCAGAAATAACCGGAGTGTCTCCGCTGGAGCCTGCAATACAGTGTGGAGGACAAATTTGAAACGCTTGTGACAAATTCTCTTTTTTGGTAGGACCGCTTCAGGAGGAATCTCGCTGCATTTACTAATATACTTACTTTGATAGCCATCGTGAGCTATGTAAGGCTTGGACGTGAAACAGTAATGTTCAAACACACAACAGGCTTTGGCAATGCGGGTTGATCCTGGTTGCTAACCAGTCTTATACGCATACGCTTTTGGCTGCTATGATTTGGCTATTGATGAGAGTGGTGGCACTTGGGCAAATTATCACCATCCAAATACATATCCTTAACCTTTAACTAGATCGTTCTGTCCCAAATGTTTCTGAAACGCTAGTGTTCTCGGAGGACGGGCACAAAGTGACGCTTCATGGTTCAGACGGTAAATTCTGGGGACTATCATGTAGGGGTATCAATTGGACAGACCTGTACCTATAGCTATCGCTTAGAGATAATCCTAATATGTGAATGGAACAAATGAGTAAGACGGGTAGAAAGAGGAATGAGATGGATGAGATAAGATTTTGATAAGATAGGAATATGAAAGATAGACGATTTCTTTACCCAAACCAATCCAAAAAGATGCTGAACCAAGTCTCCCAAATTAAAATTCAAAGCAAAGCAACACCAGATACGGATATTAATGACCACCACTCCTCTTGATCATATCTGCAGCCTTCAGGTGACTTTAGCGATCCATCTTGGATGGAGGGTACATAGCACGAAAGCTTACCTTCTCAGCAATCCCGTAGACAGTGGAACTTAGGTGGGCACTGAGTTGTATCGGCAAAACAGATGCGTCTATGTACCAAGGGCATGAGTTGCAATTATCTTAGCCCTGGAAACGAGAGTGAAATAAACGTACCAACAACCCGCACATTCTTAGTCCCATAGACAACAAGGTCGGGTCCTACAGCGCCACCATTTTCACGTGGAAGCATAGATACGGAGCCAATAGGATGAATGGCGGACACGTATGAGCCAAGAACGTACGCCTGAATCTCAGCATCTGTGGCGTTCTGCGGAAGCACAGCAAGGCCAGGAACTATTTCTTGTGCTACGAAATCACTTAGGGGGCTAGTCTGGAAGACTTCGCGAGCAGTCCTTGTAATGTTACCCTTTAAAAAAAGATCAAGCTCAGAGCCAGTATGATATTTTGGATCCACTAGGGAGATGTGGTTAATTGTGTCATTACATAGAACGAAAATAAATAGGTTCGACATACCTGCAGGAAATAGGCTAGGATCACTCGATTTGATGTGAACGGTTCCTCTCCTATACGAATAATTCAGTTGAAGGCGTGACAATGGAGAGATTAAGAAAGAACCATTGGGGAAGGAGATTCCAGAAAGCAGATCCGATAATCCCAAATCCTCCATAAATTGAAGGTTGTGACACCGTAGTCGTCACCTCTATCACAGGCGCTGAGAAACCTTATAGTCAGAGAACCCATTACAGGAACTGATCGTGGCATACCTTTCAGGTTGACAATCGAATTTGCTTGAATCTGAAGCATCTTGACCAATCCCTTTTCGCTGGTGAATCCGCCGGATGCAACTATGTCCTTTGCTCGACTGGAAACCGACTGTTGAAGTTGATGGCCCGCCTTACGTGCAGGGTCCTCGCCCAAAACTTGTGCGAGGTCCAAGAAGGCGACCACCGGGGAAACAGGTCCGTTGACGATAGTGTATTCGGACGTAGGTATGCCAGAGGGCACTGTGAACAGGTTGATGTTCATTGCCTGGTCTTGAAGGTTCGTACCAACAGCAGGCAAATCCACCTGATGGATATGACCATAATATGAGTTGCGAAATACACACAAGTGGATTACACTTGCCTCGATTGAGACACCTGCATATTGGAGTACCCTGAAATCTCTCGGGCTTCAGAAACGTGGGAGCGTGACATTCAAGTTTCAACTCACCTTGGATCACCGACACCGCTTGATTCAAGGAAACGTGGGCTCTGTGAAATGATGAGCAAAAGAAACCAAACGCAGGGAACCGAAAATACCCCTAAAGCTCCTAGTGATACTATGACTTCTGCAGTCGCTCCCACTTGGAATTCCGGAGCAGGGCTCACGCTACCTAGCGTGGGCGTTGCGATAAATTTCACGCCTGATGCACGCGAAAGCTGGCCGACACGCTTTCCCCAAACGATCGTAGTTGCGTAGTGTCCCGTCAAGATTGTAAGATTAGGTTGCTTTTGAAGGAAAGGATAGACGTAAGAGTTTGGACTACTGGCCCGCACGTTACCGTCAGGAGTTATAACAGTGTTGTTTCCCGGCTTGATAGAAAATTGAAATCTCGCCACACCATTAGGAGTACCAGACGCGACGTCAATGTTGGTCTTTAGGCCAGGTATGGCTGCTTGAAAAGCCGTTTCGAGTTTTTGGGCTGAAACCGTCGCTTCATATGGCTGGGGGAATCCAGCATTCACATTGCCGTTGAATCCATGCGAGGCTGGATTAGTTGTTGCACCTAAGGCGACCTGCTCTGCGTTAGGCAGGTGATATCGCTCGGCCCTCTTCATATAACTAGTATTAGGCATTGTTAGACGACTAGATTTTATATCGGCATTCAATGACTGTGCGTACTGCATGAGTGTATTAAAATTCCACCCGGGGTTACCAAGTTTTTCGAGGCTATTGTATTGATCGATTGTGCCTCTTGTCCAGCACATCCCATTGATGGACGAACTTCCGCCTAACACTTTCCCTCTGAATTGAATAAGATCAATGCCAGTGAGAATAACGGGATGGGACAAACTGGGTTATGTTAAGAATATTTCCACCGATCTGAGTAGTCGTATTATACCCCCAGTCGTAGGCTGATGCCACTGGATACGATTGTCCAGGATCGTTAATTAGAGTATCGTTTTGAGCATTTGGCCCAGCCTCGATGACGAGAACTGTAGTCGACGCATCCTCAGCAAGACGAGTTGCAACAGTCAAACCTACTAAATGTTCAGAAACTGAGGGCTAAAAGAATGAGTTATACGTGCCCGCAGTTCCTCCACCCACCACAACATACGAATATGTTTTGTTAAGTACATTGGTGGGATCATCAGTAATAATGATTCCCAAAGCTGGATACCAGAGGATACACAGACCAAAAATGGCGAAAGGCTTCCAGGTCATGTCGACACTGCGTTAGGGATACCTCGATGGGAATTAGGAACAACAAAGGCCTTTAAATGAGCAGAAGGCCCTTGAAGGAGTAAAAATAAAATTTGATCAGCATCACAGACAGGCAAGAGACAGATACTCGTCTTATGAGCGGCCGCCACACACCGCCGATGCACGGAATGTCAAGTACTCTACTACATAAACGAAAGGCTTACCGAATGCCCACTGTAGTTCCGAGTATTACAGCTTACAGCTTTTACCATCAACAGATGCCAAGAAACGATCGTACCCCAGACCTTCGCCGGCTTGCAAGCCACCAGCGAACATGCACCCTGCCCAATGTGAGAATGTGTTTCAGGCTTTTAAGTGTGCCATCTGTTTGGACACCCAAACAACATGCATAGGTGCTCTCAATAGTTAGGCCTGGTGCAGAATGTGCACTAAACAGAAGATGAATAGGCACGAATACAAAGGTAAAAGGACACCTACAAGTTCCTGACTCCAAGGTCTCCTGCCCTTCCACGAGGAGAACATGATCTGTAATGTAGTTATACTGTGGGGCTAAGGCGCGGCCATGGACAAGAAAATAGGGCCATATCCAGTATAATCAAGTTCCATAGCAATCGGACTGTCAAGTCAAGAGTCGCTTCAAATGGCCATGGGTGAGTCTTAAGAACTGTCAAGTCAAAAAGCCGCTTACCAATAGTGAATATATGGTTATGATGCAAGTTAATTCCTTGAGGAAGATCGAGCTTCTGATCGGGGAAGCTGAGTATGAGTGCGGATGTGACCAAATCGTGGGTTTACCGGAACCTTATTCACTCTAAAATGCAGCTGTGCACAGAGACGATGGATTCTAAGTCTGGCAAGTGATTATGAACCAAAAGAGCTTTATGTAAAGACTTTACTTATACATGGATTTTATGGGACGCAATGTGTACATGCTCAGTTCCTTGTCAATAAACCCGATCATCGGAGAAGTAACGTCAAGATATGTCGCAGATATCCAAGCTTAGTGTTGCGAAGTCTTCACTACAACCATATGGTTAAAATGAAGTAACGAGGGATGGAGAAATTTTGCCCGCCATGTCATGTGTTCACATTAAACGCGATGAAGTAAATCCTTCGCAAGATTGTGAAATTTTTGAAGGACAGGTGTCAAGAATGGCACGAACCGTTGACTTGAGCCTCCAATATTAATGGTCTCTTAGCAAATGAAAATGAGATCAGCGT
Organism: Tephrocybe sp. 9980TJB; assembly: GCA_018220975.1. Taxonomy (NCBI): domain Eukaryota; kingdom Fungi; phylum Basidiomycota; class Agaricomycetes; order Agaricales; family Lyophyllaceae; genus Tephrocybe; species Tephrocybe sp. 9980TJB. Next base: position 105,121 of record JABAJU010000043.1, read on the forward strand.
CAGGGGAGCGTCTTCAATCGCGGATGAGCGGATGAGGAAACCGTGCCCTAAGTTTGGTATCATTGGCATCGTAATTTGGGAGAGGTGACGTGAGTGGCCTGGGGCGAAACGCGTGTCACGACACGTTCTTCGGCTTCCTCACCAGAGAAGCGATTACAGTCTCAGACAGGCTGAGCTTATGGCTGAATGATCCTCACCATGTTCCCTCAGGCTGGCTTTTATGGATCTCATGGGAATACGGCAGGTTTTTTAAGCAAATCTGACCCATTGTTCTATCTGGCGGTGGCTTTTAGGATCGAGTCTGAACAACATGAAAATGTATCCATTGTTACAACCTAGTGTTTACGCTCTATAGAAGTGTCGTGTATCTTTAACAAAGTTGGCGCTGTGCTTCGCGATGTTGGTTCGTACAGAGGGGCCAGATGAGTCAGTGCAGGTTTAAACATGTATCTGATACTGCTAGGCTTTGATAGACAATCAGTATTCTAGTGTCCTTTCCGAACTTCGATATCATGATGTAAGATTCTAAAACACATCAGAGGAAACGCATTCTGAGCATACTCGGGGTCAACCAGGATTCATATACAGTCGAGAAAATAGCAATTCCAAAAGCTTTCCATTGTCCATGGATGGTATCTTTGCTCTCATCCGCATTCTTTGCGCGTTTATAGCCTCCTTCAGCTTCCATATAACTTATACATCACCAAGCAAGGCAGCGCCTCACGAAGAAACTCAAACAACAGCTGCAGGGGAAAGAGTATTGAAGTTCAATCGAGGGATACTCAAGTTGATCAAGGTAAGTCCCAACTTCCTCCAGAAAACCATTTTGACGTCATTTGTTATATTACAGGGCGCATACTGGGCCGTGGGAGCCGCAGAGATACTGACTCTCATTGTGGGCCAACTGCCGCCCACGGATATTCGTCATCGCCTACTACGTACCTTGCTCCATAGTGGAAACATCGACGATCTGGAGCTCATGCCCATTGCGGTCGTAGGCTTATTTTTGATCGTATTTGGGTCATGGGTGCGCTGGAAATGCTATCAAACGATGAAAGACCTTTTCACGTTCGAGCTAAGCATCCGGGATGGGCATCGCCTCGTAACGACAGGACCATACAGTGTCGTACGCCATCCCAGTTATAGCGGGCTGCTAGCTGCCCATATCGGCATGTATTGCTGGTATGGTTGTAGAGGATCGTGGCTAGCGGAATCCGGGCTGTTACGGTTGCCAGGTGGCTTCCTTGTAGCTCTCTTCTTCACTGTGATCTCTATGGCTGGGCTAGTTGGGACCTTGAAGAGAATCCCAGTGGAGGATCGTGAACTGAGAAATTTATTCGGCTTGGAGTGGGAGAAATTTGCCAATAGAATTCGATACGCTCTTCTTCCAGGTGTTTATTGAAGGTGGGAAGCCGAATGGAGCCATCTAACGAAAAAATCGTAAGACAGTACGAGCTATGATGAGAGCCATCGAACACATACATACATAAAATCGTCTTGTTACGATTGTAGTCCGAGTATCCAGCTATTCGTAGTTTCGCACAGATCATTCAGCAGGTATTTATATATTTCTTTCTCACAACAAACATAAACTCTTTAACCGCATTTCAGAGATATTAAACATGACCAAGGGTACGTAGTCGCCTATTCGACCGTCGACGCCTATGAGAAATGATTCAACTCGATACAAGATAAGATGGAATAAGAACTTACGCCTGATTGAGTGGCCCATCGTTTCCATTATACAGGAAGACGTCATAAAAGATGGCCCCAGCCTGTGCACCCAAAAATGGACCAAGGACAGGGCACCATAACCAGTATTGACTGTTGAGTTGAGGACCTCAGTAACTCGGTACCGTAGCACCATGGTAGGCGTGATACTAACTTTCGAAATGTAAAGACAGCTTTTCCATAACCGACCATGGCAGTTAAAAGACGTGGACCGAGGTCACGGGCAGGATTCAACGCATAGCCTAACGATTAACGATGGAATCAATGTTGGGGATAGGAACGAAAGATAGTTTACCAGTCTGCATGCCCAAGGCTGCACCGATGCCGAGGATAAGCACGAAGAGCCCAAGGGGAAGTAAACCGTTGGGTGGCGGGGAGTTTCCTGGGTCAATAAATGCAAAGACCATGATGACGAGGACTGCGGTGGCCAAGAACTCAGAAAAGAAGCAGGAAACCTGGGTCATGTAGTCCAGCTGTGGGCGAGGTATAAGAAAGAAGACGCCTGCCGGGTGTACAAATACAAATACACTCACTCCATAGGTGGAAAAGAGGCTCGCAGTCGTAAGAGTTCGAATACCCCTCCCTCCTTCATAGATATCGATTGCATGGAAGTAATTGGCATATACAAGAGCAGCGCCAACTACACCGCCCATCAGCTGTCCGAAGATGTAAGCTGTTGTTGCGTCAGTCAATCTAGATTGCATTACGATATCCTGAAGCAACCCACCTGGCACCTTCTTCCACGGGAATCCACGCCATGTTGCCAAAGCTAATGTAATCTATACAAAATTGTGAAATTCTGACAACCGAGGGAAACAAAGGTGATATGTTGACGCACCGCAGGATTGATATGTCCACCAGAGATTCCAGCACTAACCCACACGCCAAGTGCAGTCCCTGATAGAAAATCAGAGTCAAGACCTGGTGCTGAGGATATGATGAAAAGCCTCACCAATGGCCCATCCGAAGTTCAATGACAGATAATCCTAATGATGAACACGGTGAGTCGAATTAGCCCTATCATAATTAACCAATAAGAAGCAAGGAACGTACACCTTTGGGTGACGCTGCTACACCGGTGTTGCTTGAAAGAACGACTTGACAGTCGACTCCATTGCCAAAGATAATCAGAATCATGACCCCCGCAAATTCGGCGGCTGGTTCTCGTAGCATCTGTCTGGACCCCACATGTGATGAAGGCACCCGAACAACCACATATTAAACCACATACTTGTATTTCCACCACCAATTACGACTAGGAGGGACCTCTTCCAGGAGTTCTGGGGCTTCAATTGAGTCGAACTCCTTGTGCGGCTCATGCTTCGTATCCCGCAGGATTGTTTGAGGGCCGGAGGACGACGACGAGGTTGACCGTGGCATTATCGAAGGCCTTCTGTCGGTACTCCGTTTGTCCATTTCTTATAGGTAAGCAAACCGGGCACGCCTCGTGATATTTGCCAATGGAGTATATGGACACTTTCGCAGGCAACACCGCTCCATGCGTGCGTTGACATTTATTTTGGCTAGGAGCATGCCGGGTTGGGGATTGAATCCTCAGGCCTCACTCTTCATATCACTTGGCCCCCGCTAGCACATGCGCACTGCCAGTGGGATGGGCCGAACTGTACTAAAGTAACATCAAATTGCATCATGCCATCTCAGAGGCGTGGTTTAGCAAGACTTACATCACAACTGTTAGAACCAGCGGTGTCAACACAAATGATACCATCGGTAAAATTTTGTATTGCAAGCATTGAGCTAGTTATAAGCAAGGTGATTGCAAGTTTGAAGGATAAAAGCCTGTTTGCGGACTTAAGACTATATCCAGGTCGTAGCTTCGATCATTTCGAAGCTTAGGCCTGTTTTTCCCCGTGGGCCGTGGCTGAAAAGATGCTAAATACGAGCATGGTGCGAGGTCATCGGTACAGGATGAGTATACAATGGAAGAGTACCCGCCAGAATGTGAAACAAAAATGTTGGCCGAATTCCCACGTCTCCCATCACATCGATCTGCGCAGATTTAGAGAGCAAGACCTATGAGCAGCTATGACCAATAGCCGGTTGAGAAAGCGACAGAAATAGCCATTGGATAGCTTTTAAGTCTTGGAGTGATTAGCTGTCCTAAATGTTTGTCCTGATCTGAGTTGAAAAGTTTATGCGCAGTGGCGCATTAAATATCACATGGATACGACAATGACTACAAGGACTTCAAATCGACCACAAAATGACTGCACTCAGTGCACTGTGAACACGGACAAGATAAATTTCAGTTCAATCTAAGCAGTAGATCCCAAGATATTGTGACATTCGAAGGATAAACACGAGGCGACTCATGAGGGTGTGGCAGCTAAGCTAGTTCATAAAAGACGACGGAGAAAAATCATTCGAGTCATTGATCTATGGCATGAATACATGGAATCGTACAAACACCAAATCGTAACATATCCGAGTCGTTACAGACGTACAACAAGACACAAACGTACAACACGAGCTCATGCTAGAAAGAACTAAAGACGTAGTAGGAGCTGGGATCAAACCTCCGAGATCGGTGGTTTGCGAGCAGCACTACAGCATTGGGTTCAGGTGTCCGATCAAAAGAAAGACGAAAGAAAATAGTCACGTTTTATTGAAGAACCCATCGTCTTCGTTGTACAAAAACAGTTCATAGAATAGTGCGCCAAATTGAGCTCCTAAGAAGGGTGCGATAATGGGGCACCAAATCCAGTATTGGCTGTAAACTAATTTAGTTCTGTTCCACAATTGTATATAAGCTTCGGATTAGACTGACTTGCGGAATGTATACACGGCCTTTCCATAACCGACCATGGAAGTTAGGAGACGAGGGCCCAGATCGCGCGCAGGGTTAATCGCGAAGCCTGTATACCCATGTTATTAGATTGTGAGGCTAAGGATAATGAAGAACACTTACCCGTCTCCATACCGAGTGCAGAAGCGATTCCGATGAAGGTTATGAAGAGAGTCACTGGTAGTAGGCCACTCGGCGGTGGTACGTTACCGCGATCTGTGGCGGCGAATATCACGAAGACCAAGATTGCGGTACCCAAAAACTCGGAGAAGAAAGCGGAGACATTGGTCATGTAATCCAGCTATAGCACAAAAGCATAAGACGTTTGGCATACCGAACAAGTTGGGAACTTACTGAGTAGGTCCCGAAAAGACCGGCAGTCTTGAGCGACCGAACGCCACTTCCACCCTCAAAGATATCGATGGCATGGAAATAATTACCGTATACAATCGCTGCACCGACAAGTGCGCCCATCAATTGCGCAAACATATAAGCTGTCGTAGTGAGAAGGTCAGGAACATGAAGAGTCAAGACTTTATTTACAAAAGAACCACCGACCTGGTACCTTCTTCCAGGGAAATTTCCGCCAGGTTGCCAACGCCAATGTAACCTTTTGAGCTATGATAAGATCAAAGAATCACCAGGCAGCAGAAATGAAGGCGTACCGCAGGATTGATGTGGCCACCTGAGATACCCCCACTCACCCACACGCCCAAAGCGATAGCTGGACTGAAGTATCAGAACCAGACAGTCAATCTAAGCAAGTGACCTACCGGCGCCCCATCCCAAAGTCACCGTAGTCCAGTCCTAAACAGACCGTTAGCTAGCTATCGGTATGACATGGTCAATGCTGCACTTACACCCTTCGGGGAGGATGATATCCCTGGGTTGCTCGAAAGAGTCGCCTGGCAGTTGACTCCAAGGCCGAAGAGGGTGAGGAACATAGTTCCAGCAAATTCGGCAGCAGGCTCGCGGAGCATTTGCCTAGGTCGTTATTAGTAGAGTCCTGAAGGACAGAATAACAAGGACCCACTTATATGAAGTCCACCAGTTCTTGCGAGTGGTGACCTCGGGGGAAGCCAGCACAGGAAGTACGGGGCCTTCGTCGTGCAGCTTGGAGATCGAAGGCACCGAGGTAGAAGACTTGGACCGAGACATCTCAGAAGCTGGGGCTTTTGGCTGGACGAGGTGGCGTACCGTTCCAGAGGATTCTCGTATGCTTTTATACGTTGTATGTGTGTTAGTGCATTCCGTGCCTTACCACTCTAGGAATGTCGAGGTTCAAACTTCCGGTATGCAGGGATTCCGGACATTCGGATTCAATCTGTTTTTGGATTCAGTTTGAGCATCAGAGCAGGCTTTTTCATGATTCCGGTGACGCCAGGTCGACAGCTTGATTGAGGTTCCATGTATAGTGCAAGACACGTCGTCAAGGGGAGTCGATTCCATTCATGGAATGTCTGGACGCTGAAATTTGAACAAGAAAAGAAACAGAAATGAATGTAGAAAATTGACGCCACCAAAACGTCGACAATGCGATGTTGCTTCATTTCGGTTTAGCACAAAAACGAGGTATTTGTAGGTTACTGGTATTGGAGGCGCTAGTGCATAGAGGGATTTGTGTGGCCGCCCATAAGTTCGACATTTGGAATGTAGCCTGAATGTAGCCTCAAAGCATATATTTTCTTCGGTTCGTAACCAAACGAGGCGCGCTTAGCTGGCTGAAAATCGGAAGCCCGACAGGTACAGAGGAGACTGGTTGATTCCTGGAGCCTCATTGTGTTCTATGAATCAAGGTGGGATGACTCCCTAGTTACTTTTTGATAGGCGTCGGTCAGAAGATCGAGGAAGAAAGTTTTAGCAAGGCAAAAAAATTGGAGGTGACATGGATGATGGATTCACGAAAGACATCGAAAGTTGTCATCTTGAAACTAAACCTACACAAATATGAATAATTATAAAACGACAGCCATCGTACATATTTCTTTCATGTTCCGCATGCTTTTGCGTTTGGAGATTGCTTGAGCGTTTGGAATTGGTTTCAATGTTTGACGTCAAAACGTATAATGTAAATGGCTGCCAGTGATATCATCACCTTGTCCTGCAACCATTTTTTCAGCAGCTCCCTTTTGCTTATATTTCTGGCAATTTAAGACATAGCCGTGGTCCAGGAATTGGTGTAAGTGTATCAAAAATATTGCCCAATTAAGCACCTTGTCGGATCATATTTTGTTTATCTTTCCGACAATCTTATCTTATCTAAATACTCCCACATTGTTTTCGTTTGATTATATCCATCATCATGGTTTTATAATTTAGGCTTTCGGGCTATTCATTCCCTCCTTATCGTACTCTGATTGACCCATCCTGCGCAAATGAAGCAATTCTGGCAAGAGCTAGTTTCTGACAAGAAAGCGCGTCAGAAAGCATCGATACCTTCTGCGTGGATCATAAAGGATTTGCCATCCCCAGATGTCCTCAATGTTACCACATTCCCAGAAACCTGCAGGCTTTTAACGCCTAAAGATGTAGAGATCACCAACAGTCCCATCGAAGTATTGGTGAAGAAGCTCGCGAGCGCCCAATGGTCTTCAGTCGAAGTCACAACAGCCTTTGGAAAGCGCGCGATAATCGCGCACCAGCTGGTGTGTTGCTTGCAGTCAATTACCTTCACAAATGAAACTCAGAGTTCATTTCTTCTTCTGGGCGCCTAGACAAACTGCCTAACAGAGATTTTTATTGAACGAGCACTCGTTCGGGCTGCGGAACTTGACGCTCATCTGAAGTCGACTGGCACGCCAGTTGGGCCTCTGCATGGTGATTAAGCTCAATCATAACAACATAGGCGTGCTCACGCACCGGGTAACATTCAAGGGCTGCCGGTATCGCTGAAGGATCAGGTGAACATCAAAGGCATCGAGTCTACGACAGGTAATGCGCTGACCTCAGGGTCTTTCCGTCCACGTGGTGGAATTGACTTATATTTCGTGATGTAGGCTATGCTTCGTGGATTGGAAAATATGCCGAGTCCAATGCCGTGTTGACCGATTCTTTGGAGGCATTGGGTGCCGTGCTTTTTGTGAAGACGAATGTACCACAAACACTCATGGTATGAACGATTCGACATCGTAGGTTCCTTGCATGCCTGACGGGTTTGCAGTGGGCAGAAACGTTTAATCTTGTGTTTGGGCGCACTGTGAACCCCAATAACCGTTCTCTTACATCTGGTGGATCTTCTGGAGGCGAGGGCGCGCTCATCGGTGATAATAGGCGTTTTCCTTTGTCCTATCACCTATTCTGAATCGTTTGTCTTAGCACTAAGGGGTGCACCCATTGGTAAATAAAGACTCATACCATAGCCGCTCAAAGTCCTGACATTCCTTGAAAATTTCCAGGCGTTGGGTCCGACATCGGCGGGTGCGTCAGAGTATCATTCATCCCGTATCTTCGGAAGCTCTCTCACGTTCATCGTCTGCCATAGATCTATCCGCATACCATCTGCCTTCTGCGGCACTTACGGTTTTCGCCCGTCCTACAGACGTGTCCCTTACGCTGGTTGCACCAACTCACTCGAAGGCCAGGACTCGCTTCCATCTGTGCTTGGGCCCCTCACAAACTCAATTGACGGGCTCAAAATCTTCTTCCAAAGTGTACTGAGCACTCGTCCATGGTTACGTGACCCGCTTGCCTTACGTATGGCCTGGGATGAAGACGCATATCGCCTCGCTGAACACGGTGGAGGAAAGGGCCTGTGTTTTGCGATACTGTGGAGCGATAATATCTCGGTACCACATCCGCCCGTTATACGCGGCCTTGAAATGGCGAAGAAAGCGTTGTTGAGCGTAGGGCATAAGCGTGTGTGTTCCAATGTTCGTTTCCTGCTGATGACATTACTAACTGCAAGCCTGCACACCAAGTGATCGATTGGAAGCCTCTCGATCACAAAGGAATGTTGGACACTACCGTACGCTGTCTTCTTTTCTTTCACCATGCTTCTTCTCCCAGACTATTTCTCCTCCAGTACTTCATTTGGACTGCCGGAGCAGCAGAGGACTTTGCCGCCGTCAGTGCTGAATCTGGCGAGCCAAAAATTATATCAATGATCCCTGGGCGTGAAACGACCGAAAACTATGATCTATTAGGCTCTAAACAGAAATCACCCCCGACGGCACATGATCTTTTCCAGATCCATAAGCGCAGGCGTGACCGCCGGGAGGCATACCTCGCGCATTGGCTCGCGACGCAGAATGAAACGGGGACGGGACGGCCCGTCGATGCTATAATCGCACCTGTCGCGCCTTTTGCAGCTACACCACACGGGAAAAATTTGTATGTATAACCTGTATTAATGTCATTAATGAATCAAGGTGTCATGGCTGCGTTGTAGGACAGCAGGCTACACCGCAGTATGGAATACGCTCGATTACCCTGCCGTCGTCATCCCCGTATCAAAGGTCGACCCAGTGCTGGACGCAAAGCGGCCTGCCCATGAATTTTTATGCGACCTCGACAAATCAGTCTATGAGCTCTGTACGCATGTCCTTTCCTTCTAAGGAAACTGGCTAACGTAGTTTCTTTGCATGTAAATAGACGACGGACCGGAAACATTTGAAGATGCGCCAATTGCAATCCAAGTGGTTTGCAGGACGCATGAAGACGAGGCAGTGCTTGCTATGGCAGAGATTGTGGATAGGGCTCTGAAATCTGTTTGAATGTATGTATGCTTTACAATAGGTTTAAAAGGATTGAAACAAGGATTTAATCTTATGAATATTCTATGGCCATTAGCTCAGAACTATCTCTTGCGTTTAGAAGAATGAATGGGCCAACCATGATGCATGATGCATGACTGGTAAACTGGGATGATGCTGATGGTAGCTTATTCCCACGCAGGCTATCTAACTTTCTTAAAGGTTGCGCGATAGAAGCTTGCTTATCTGGTCAGCTAGGTAACGCATGCGCTAGCGAAGGGAGAAGCAATATTTGAAGCTTTTACGTTGACGTTGCCCAATCAGACACAATTGGAAGTCTTAGTCTAAAGTACATCTCTCATGTCCAGTTCCCTTCTTGAGGCTCTAAATATTCAACACTAACTTCGGTCCACGTTATAGTCCCAAAACGTCGCATATATATCAAGGCCTAAGGTACTCACCTATGACCTCGACTCCCCTCCAGTCTAAAGTACGACAACAACCATGGACGAGAAGTCGAGAACGGAGAGCAAGATATCAATCGAACAACGCTCTTTGCCACCCGAGCCTCTGCCCAATGGCATTTGCTCTGCAGCCGATTCAGAGGCAGAGGAGCGAAGGATTATGGAGCGCAAGCTTATACGCAAGCTTGACACTCGCTTGCTGCCCACCGTTGTCATAATCTATGTCATGAACTACATCGATGTGCGTGTCACTTTATTTAATATACCAAACGCTAACAGTTTGCGTTGACATGTAGCGAAATAACATTACGGCGGCCAGGCTTAAAGGCTTGCAGAGCGACCTGGGCCTGGCAGGTATTGTTGGTTCTTTGTTCACATTCACCTTCATCTAATCACCAGTCCTTCAGACGTTCAATATGATACTGTACTCGCGATGTTGTATGTTACATACATTATCTCACAAGTTCCCTCCAATATGGCAAGTCTCTTCAGTCCTTTTTGACACATCTGTTCATTCATCAACAGCTACTCAACTATGTTTCGAGGTATGCTGTTTCTCTGGGCCTCATTTCGTCCATTCGCTATGACTGGGCATCTCTTTTCTAGGCCATCCATCTATATCGGTGCTTGTGTGGTTCTTTGGGGCTTGGACAGTGCCTTGACTGGGGTTTGTGACAGCCGTATGCCTGAACGCCTTCAAGTTAATTGGGAGGCAGGTGACTACAAATTACACTGGGGCACTTATATGCCGACTTTTTCTCGGTCTGCCTGAAGCAGCTTTTTATCCGGGGATTGTCTACCTGCTTTCTCGTTGGTACACCAAAAAGGTTCGCTTTTGATCATGAACCATACATACTGATTCTTACTGAGTTTTATCAGGAACTTTCAATACGAACCGCAATCCTCCTGAGCGGTGTAATGATAGCGAACGCCTTCGGGAATGTGAGACGGCACGACTTTCGGGGCTTCGTGTCGTGTTGATAGTGATGTAGTTGATAGCGGCAGGTATCCTGTCACAGATGGAAGGGAAACTGGGTATCAGAGCTTGGCGATGGTGAGATAATGTTTTCTGAAGCAGCTATGCAGTTGCAGCGTCTAATTTCTTCCTGCCTTAGGTTATTCTATATTGAGGTGGGCCACATTCGCGGTTATAACGAGGCGTCTAAACCAACATTATCTGACTAGGGTTCTATCACGATGGCCTTCGGGTTCTTGGCAATGTACGTTATATATACTTCGCACGACGTGGCCTACTACCTGCTGACAAAAAATCTGGACAGGTGGCTCCTGCCTGACTACGTCCGTCGCTATTGACTATGTTCACCCAGCTAATCGATTTATTCTACAGCCAAACAATACACGCTGGCTTTCAGCTTCAGAACGGCGGCTAGCACAAATGCGAATGGCCGAGGATGCTGGTGAGGCCGATAAGGATGATTTGGAGGACTCGTTCGTTTCTCCATCCCATTGCCCAGAAGATAGTGCTGACAAAGTACAGCCTTCTACAGGGGCTCAGAATGGCACTTAAAGACCCTCTTGTGTACCTTTTTGTACTTGCGACTGTGTTTCAATCTTTGGGCATGAGCTTTCAGATTTTCTTTCCAACGTACGCCTTTTGCATTCTCTCCGCTACTACATACGTTAACGCCAGTTTACGACACCGTCGGGCAGGATAACTAAAACACTTGGCTTCTCAACGACCGAAACTTTGCTCATCGCAGCGTAAGGTCTCCACGCATCGTCTTTAGCATCGCGCTGAAAATTATGGTGTAGACCTCCATGGCTATTTGCTACATTAATCTGCTATTTAAATGCATGGCACGCTGATAGGACTGGAGAACGTTTCCTCCATATTGCCATATGGTTCTTCAGCGTCATAATCGGATATGTTATTGCGCTATCCAGCATGTCGACCGCAGTGCGATATATTTCTTTGTTCTGCATGACTTGCGGATATTGTGGTAAAGCATCAATTATTATCGTGAACGATTGTACACTGAATCGCCCTTAAGGTATCGCCCTCAATCTTGTGTGGTTGTCAAATGTGGTCACAAGGCCTCCTGCGTAGGTTGACATAACTCTGATCAATGCTCTTGTTAATTCGAATGCCAGGAAACGCGCTGCTGCGATTGGACTTGTCAATGGCATTGGTAATGTCGGATCTTTGTATGTTATCTGATCCTTTCCTTCATACACTCACTGAACACACTTATCTAAAGGATAGGTACCTACGTCTGGAAGGCCAAATGGGGCCCTGGATATCACCCATCCATGATTATAACCCTGATATCCACGTTCCTTTCCATTTTCCTACTTTTCGGTGCGTTCTTACCCCTTAGAATTTCGGCAAATTACAAAACTGAAGTACAATAAAAGTGATTAGGCAGATGCTGATTCGAAAGAATCAAAGACTTTCAGCTGATGAAAACGCATTGTTAGAGGTTGATCAGGCGAGGATTGAAGCGGCAGCCGTACTTCAAGGTATTACCTTTGAGGAGGGACTGAAAAGGAGACAAGGGTTCCGATATCTATATTAGCTTATATTACCCTCCTAAAATTCAAATAGTTCTGCAGATGAGTTCCGTAATTGATAGCGACAAATGTCACTCTCGTAGCAGTCACGGCGCGACGTTCACAACCACCACATCCAATCCTTGCATAAAATTCAGAAACTATGCATCACCTCCGTTCAACTTTTCATTTCCGACTTTACCAGTCTCGTGAGGTTACAGGTATGAACATGAGACCTGGCGTAAGCTGATGCCATTCATGACACGAGTTAACCACGAGGACAAGCAAGCGAAGAGAACAAGTGATTAAAATATCACTCAAGGACATGCATTCATAACAGGTTAGATCCAAGGGGCAGGCAGTGGTGTTAGCCAGCGGAATTGATTGAGCACGTCGTTTTATCTCCTTCGCCACGTTGCCCAAGGACGGTCATGGCGTCGCCTACGCTGACAAGGTAACGGACGACTTATAGCTTCCAAAGGTCTAACCTCATCTCTGAAACAGGAAATTTTCGTTATCTATCAAGACAGTGCTTTCACCGCGAACACGGGGGGGGTCTAGCCCGGATCCTTCGTACTTTGAAGAATATGCAACTCAATATACTGTCTCTGAAAAGCACCGCAACGATATCTTTCACGATAGCCTTCATCATTTCCAACATGAGTTCTCGAAACAAGAGGATTCCCAAACTGCCGGAGAACGCACACGCGAAGAGGAATTTGTCCAGGCAATCACTCGATTCGATGAGGCATTCACAGCTAGGCAACATCGTCATGAGCACCTGTATATGGAGACCGATACATGTCAAGAGGGCATCTTTAAGGCGGCAGAGCTCCAGCGTCAAGCAGTGTTCTTGGAAGGACAGAAAATACGAGCGAGCATCTTTCAAAGTGATCAAGTACCTCGGGCTAAGCGTTCAGAGTGGCATAGCTCAGCGCGAGCAACCCTCATTCAGAAGGCTCGCGAGAACTGTACTAAGGTTTGCATTACCCTCGAAGCCAGTTTGATTCACCAATTCAATACACTATTGAAATTCCAAGACGAGGAGTTTTGTTCTGACGAGCAGCGCAGAGATGGTCTAGTCCGGACAATCGTGAGTAGCATACTGCTTTTCTCTTTGATTCTCTGTAACATGAGCTATCATAGTTAGAAGGGGGGATCATACCAAGTCGACCGCACACCAATGGTGCCGAGACTCACAGTCGAGTGGAAACAAACTCTCCTGCATCGGTACACCAAGAGTACCCTACGATGAATTGTTTTGATATCGAATCCCCACGACACAGTCGTAGTCAAAGTCAAGAACGCAACCAAAGTCGAGATCAAAGCCAGGATCGAATTATTGACCAGAATCGCAGCCCTTCCCCAACTACATGTCCTCCTTTGGCATCCGAGTCTGCCACTCACTTCCATTCTTTGTTCATGCCCATCATTCCTGCCAATTCTCTTCTTCCTGTAATCCCCGTTGATTCATCTCTGTCTACCGTTCCTCCGCAGCCTCCTCGGCCTGAGGCTTTCATTACTCCTATCCATTCTATACCACCCGTCATACCGTTCCCATCTGCTAGCACCGGGGACTCCCATCCTCCTGGAAATCTTCGTGTACCACCTATCACCATCCCGACTCCGTCTCAGGCGCCTAGCTCTGCTGGGTTTTCCCAGAATCCTACAACTGCGGCACCAGTTGTTAACAATGGGATTGTCGAAACGCCCGGGAACACGGTCGCTTTAGACAGTCCATCAACGCACTGGTATGACGAGCGCTTCAAGGCCGCAGAGAAAGAAAGACATCATCATTTTTTAGAAGCGGAAAGGGAGAGAGAACGACATTTTCGTACAGCAGAGGCATCGCGAGAGGAGGCTGAAGCTGAGAGGATGAAGTTGTTTTTGAAGAATGAGGAGAACCGATCAAAACAATCTCAATATACCGTCGAGACACATGAAGCCCATTTCAAGAGTCGCGCAGAGTCACGGGAGGATGCGGAGTTGCGGCGCCAAGCAGTCTTTAAGGCCGCGCAGGACCGTCGATGGCTTTCTACTTGTGGAGAGGTATCGCATATCGAGCAACAAGCCGATGCAGAGCAGAGATTCGAGCAGGATATGCTCGACCACCAGAAGAGTGTGATCGAGGTGCTTTACCGTACACAGCTTGCTCAGCTTGAAGCTGCAAGGGATGATCATCATGCTCAATTTATCCAGGCCCAGGCGCGTCGCAACAACGAACTCGGTGTAGCGTATCAGCCTCTGCCACCGAAAGCAAGTCCTATATATGTAACGCCAGTACCTGCTATGAGCAGTGCTCCATATCCTTTTTATCTGGCACCAGCTGCACCTGATCCACTTGCTGGCAAAGATGAAGAGGAGGACGAGGACGAGGGTTTCAGTTTATATGATGTAAGTCGTGCGCCAATGTCTCTGTTAAATCTTTTGAGCTGATGATACACTTAATCAGAACCCTCAACCAGACTTGCCAATATCTACAGCGGCGGCAGAAATGCCCGCTTCTATTCCACGCGCTCGCCGCCATTCCCATACGGCGGGATTTGTAAGTCTCAGCTCGGTTTTCTTGGCCTCACCAGCGTTAATATCCGTACCCAAGTCCCCGAACAGCTTTTTGAGCGCTGGACCAAATGTCATAAGTACTCTCCCAATCCCAAAACTCGACGATCCCCCGATTGATCCCCTGGTGCAACTTCAAGCACTTCGCCAGGAGTTGTCATTCGTGCATCTCCAACGTAAACACCAACATGAGTTTGAGAAGTTTCAGGAAGGGAGAGAAGAAGCGTTTGACAAAGCTAATCGACGACGCAGCAACATCTTCCATGCACGGGAAGCAAAACGTAACAAAAAGTTCGAGAGAGCACAGCGCTTGAGGAGCGGTAACTTCTGGGAAGAGGAGGTGGCGCGAGAGGCTGCATTCCGAGAAGCTCAGCGGATTCGCGAGGCATCATTTCAGACTAGAGAACGCAAACGAGAAGCAGGTTTTCGTGAAAACGAAACTTCCAGAGACGAGGAGTTCAAGCGTTTGCAAGAGTACCGATCTCATAACTTCCATGTGAGGCTGTTGGGCCTTCAGAAGTTTTGCATCGAGGCAGGAAAGGATAGGACAGCTAAATTAGATGCCTGGGGGAAACAACTGGTACAATGGAGAGATTCAGAGCAGAGGAGGGTTTTTGAGGATTGCCGACGGGAATACGAGGAGACATTCGAACTTTCTCTCGGATCATATGCATCGGCAAAGCATGAATAATGTATGAGGTTTGAAATGAAAATATATGTTACATATAATCTAGGGCAGCGTACTAGGTGACCAGGCCTTTCAACCGTCTACATGGATGCCTGTCCTCTCGATTCAAAGGGAAATAAAATTGCAATGAATCCTACCACCCAACGATTGCGCCAGATATGAAGATAGGAACAGAAGTATTGATGTTGGTACCTAATGCGATAATTGGGGCCTAATCGACGAAAATCCATCACTCTAGCCATACCAGTGGCAAAAGAAAACCATGAAACACACATAAGAGCATTTCCTGTACCACGATTCTCGGTAGGGAACAGCTCCGGGAGAAGCACAACATACATGACATTGCTCATGAAGCCATAGGCGCAGTTCCATCCAAGGAGGGAATTAGAGGTCTGGGCTGTGGTTGATGCGAGAATGGCCATTTTCTTTTTTCTTTTTTTCTTTTTTATACCTTTAATGAATTAAAGAATTACTATCGCAATACTTAACCCAGTGAGAACTGGTGCATGTTCATGGTTAACTTAGTATAATTAGCCAGGTAGTAGGTTAGCAAGATACCTATTGAGATAGAGCTAGAGCCCGCTGCCGGCCAAGGAACTGGAGCTCTACCATATACCCTGCGAGAGGAATGCTAGGAACACCGATGACGCTTATAATAACTTGCTACCATTTATGAATTAGGAATGTGACAACAGACGAAAGAAGTTAGAACGCCATACGTTGCGATAGGTGATATACACGGAACCATCTCCAAAGTCAGTGCCTCGTGTAGCAAGACTGTA
Source organism: Tephrocybe sp. 9980TJB (assembly GCA_018220975.1). Lineage (NCBI taxonomy): Eukaryota > Fungi > Basidiomycota > Agaricomycetes > Agaricales > Lyophyllaceae > Tephrocybe > Tephrocybe sp. 9980TJB. Next base: position 121,353 of record JABAJU010000043.1, read on the forward strand.
GATCCATAAGGGCAGCGTCAAGGCACCAAATATATGGCACATACCAATAAACCAGAAACGAGTCATAACTTCGAATACTTAGTTAGTTCGATACAGATGAGTTCAAAAGCCAATTAAACAGAGGTTAAATTTCAAGTTAATAGGGAAATCTTCATGGATCAGAAGCTTACCCCAAAGGATGATCAGTAAGGTTGTCGAAGCCCTAGGTTTCTCGTAGCAAACAGACTTTCAATGTGCTCCGTATTAATCTTTGCCACATGCCGAGAGATAGCCTTTGATTCTCAGATAGTGCGCCTGTCACCTTCAACTCCTAGTTCACCAGCTCTCGAGAGTTGAGTGAGAGTTAGACTGCTCGTCGTTTCGTTATATGTTGCTATTTGGTGAATGACTCCCACTGTAGCCTCATGTATTCGTGGCCTATTAGATACTTCGGGCTTTCGTATAACTTGAAGACGAAGAATCGAATGCTCCAAAGTAAGAATATCACCCCTCTCATAGTGAAGAGGAAATATCTCCACTATTGGTTAGTCGACCGAGGACAGTCAGCAATCAGTGCACAGGAGAAGTTCCCAATGAACAACGAGGCAAGCTGTGAAACGTCAGTATGTAATACTAGATGTTTGAAATGGGAAGATATCCAATGCATACAAGACTCGCTATGACCATGCATAATGCCCACCATATTGAAAGGACTGTGAGCAGATATCGATGTGAAGCGGGCACAAACTCTGGGGAAAGACTCAGTGTTCTAGTGCGCAAACGTTGAAGGAGGATACCGACCGAGAAAAATGGCAGAGTCAGCGGGCATATTGCCACCGATACCTACTGACCCCATATCGCGACAAATAGGCAGAGAGAAGCCGAGTTGGGAGAGCCTCCGGCTGCAATAGCAAAGACGGCGGTAAGAAGAAGAGTAATGTTGAACGAAACTCTTGGGAGATTCATAGGATTTAGCAAAAGTTTTATCAAGTACGGAGTAAGGTCAAACATTACCTCCGACCCCAGAAATCAGATCCTATACCCCAGAAAACCGCGCCAACGAGGAGCCCAATGTTTTCTCCAATTTAAGCAAGGGTCCGTTGAGATTGAACTCATTAATTAATAATAGTAACAGGTGTCAGATTGAGGCCCGTTGCAATCTGCGCCGAGGTCATATATGGTTCTCACCTTCAACGATACATTGAACTCACGGCACCTGGAAGCTTACCCAGGCCAGCAATGATAAATAACACCCTTGCGTCTGAGACTAAGACTGGGTGAGTACTGTTCTGGGTTAACGGTGTCATGAGAAGGATCCTTACCACTGATATCTTCCCGTGCCTATCTCTTGCATTCCATCATTCAAGTTTTTACTTTGGCCGGGTAGACAGGGTCTATAGTATCACATTTTCCACCTTCGGTCTGGTACAAGTTGGCCATCGGTCTTCGGACTCGAGTCCTCGTGTCCATGGTGAGAGAAAAAGAATAAGAGAAGATGACAAGTATACTTCGGATAGGACCGTTGGAACTTCCATACGCGTTCTAAGCGAAGCAAAAGGTTCTAACGAAATAGAGTATTTGAACGCCATGATCTTTGGTACAGCAAAGTTGAATTTGCAAATTTAAGCCGTAGTAACACGATTAGGTGAATATAATTTGATAATTGCTTTTATGCACTGCTGTACACCAAGACGTGATATTGAATACGTGAATGACTGCATGGGTGGCGCAGAAACTTGAATTGATTATTAGCAGCTGCCAGGTTGGCTAATTGTCAATGATCTCGGATTATCGGACCGTTGGCTAATCATTTTTTGTTTATAGTTAATTGTATGGAACCTCTCTCCTCATCATCCGACATGCCGTCGCCGTTTTAATTCCATATGACTCGAGGTGGCAAATATGCCACAGATAATACAAAGTGTTGCAATGTAACGCAACCCTGATCAGTGGCTTTATTTATTCAGACACTAGCGGTAGTTTGGTTGACTTTAACCTGTCATGACCAACCAGGCCGATGAGGAGACTCCTCTGCTTGCACCGCCAAAAAAGCGGACACCCATTCCCTGGTCGCAATTAACGATTGTTCTGTTTCTGCAGCTTGCAGAGCCGTTTACATCCCACGTCATAAACCCATTTACGCCCCAGGTATGTCACCAACTCTACCATTTCTTTGATAATAATAGCTTACCGATCATTGTGGTAGCTCATACGGGATATTGGGATTGCAGATGGCGATGAAAGTCGAGTCGGATATTATGTTGGATTGCTGGTGCGTGCCTCAACATTTTACTAGTTCTGCACACGTTCCTATACCTTTGAACAGCAATCTATCTTCTTTCTAGCCCAGGCTTGCACCGTCTTGCACTGGAGTCGTGCCTCAGACTTTGTTGGTCGTAAGCCCATTATCCTTGTTGGATTATTTGGACTCTCTCTCTCGATGTTTTGCTTCGGATTGTCCAAAACATTCTGGACCCTCGTCATAAGGTTTGCCTTCATCGAAATCATACTTGCGTATGTCCTGATTATAAATTTTGCAGTCGCTGTCTTAATGGTGCTCTGAGTATGTTGCTCTCTTCATCTCCTTTCTGGTTGGTCCTCACTAATTTCATTAGACGGAAACATTGGCGTGCTAAAGAGGTAAAGTAATAAACTTATATGATGAGAGTTTACTGACACAAACATTCTGCTTTAGCGTGATGGTAGAAATAACAGATTTGTCGAATATTGCGCAGGTCAGCTGCTGCGTTTTTTTTTCGAAGGCGTTCCCTGTGTTGTGTACTGAGGTCCTTGTAAGGTGTATGCCTATATGCCTATCGCGTGGTCAACTGGCGGCACTGTAAGCAAGATTATGATGAAGCTTTGTCACTGCTGACATCTTCATGACAGATAGGTCCTTTGATTGGTGGTTCTCTTTCACGACCTGCAGAACAGTTCCCAGAACTATTTGGCAATAACAAATTTCTCAAGAAATACCCTTATTTCCTGCCCTCCGCAGTACCCGCTGTGTATTCGGCCCTAGCATGGCTAATAGCGTTCGTCTTCCTGAAGGAAACCCTCAAGTCCCCCCTCTCGGTTTCCGGGTTCTTTTCGCTGCTCAAGACCAAGATTACCTCCTCTACACAGCCTATCGCTGAGTTCCAGGAACGTGTAACTTGTCGACAGCCTCCCGTTCTCGATGAAGACAAACTACTATCATTACGTGCACTTCTTACTCAGCGAGTAATTATTGCCGCAGGAAATTATGCTGTCCTATCACTGGTAGATATGGCATTCCGGGCGGTGTATCCTCTCTTTCTCTCGACTCCCGTTGCTCTGGGAGGCCTTGGCTTACCCCCTTCTACAATTGGTAGCATCTTATCGATATACGGGGTTTTCAATGGAATAGTACAGATACTCTTCTTTGCATCGATACATGATCGCTTTGGCTCGAGAAAGACGTACCTTGGTGGGATCTTAGCTTTCTTGCCATGCTTTATTCTATTCCCCATCATCAGTGAGATGGCAAAGTCCCAAGGCTTGTGTACAGCCGTGTGGGTCACTGTTGCTGTTCAGATCTTTCTGTCCATCGGGTTGAACATCTCGTATGGTAAGTCCGATGCACAAAATCTTTCCATCTATTTGCCCTCATATTTCCATGTGCAGGGGCTGTCTTCATATTCATCCAGGCCGCGTCACCAAATCGTGCGTCTCTCGGCGCCACGAATGGTCTGAGCCAGGTGAGTTGCAAACGGTAATCTAGTGCCAGCACTCATCACAGACGTCTGCGCAGATGACTGTAAGTGTCATGAGAGCGGTTGGTCCGGCACTTGCAAATTCTTTGTTTTCCCTTTCCATGGAGAAGGGATACTTGAATGGCTATCTAGTGTACTATATTTTGGCTGTGGTTGCGTGTACCTCAGTGTATATTGGCTCCTTGCTTCCTCGGAAGCTATGAACTTGATCAGTATACTAGGACAGACTAGTGGAGAGTAGATAAGGTCCACAAGGTTGAATATTGAGAACGAGAAATCTATTCGTGACCTCAATACTTTACCCAAGTAAGTCAAATCCACCCTCGGAAACAAAACTCCTGCAAAACCCACAGTCAAGATCATTTTCGCCTTCAAGTTAGTTAGTTTGGGGCCCGAATAAGACAAATGACACGGAAGGCCCATCTTGAACTTCTTGCATGCTTGCCAACGTACATGAAATATGTCTAGTCTGATAAAAACAAAAGGTAAATAAGAAATGGAGTCTGACGGAGTCGCTATGTGCCACTGGTGTGGAAAGTGGAAGGAAATGCCAAATGGAGACATTGTTAGACGGGTAAACAAATTTAAATTGAACCTAACACGACTCTTTTATTAACAAGTACATTTAAAGAGCGGCATGACAGCTGACACGGGTGGAACAGAACTTATTAGGATTGACCCCCTCGAAGCTCAAACATAATGGCCACCGTCCAGGCTGACGAGGAGACTCCTCTTCTCAACTCGCGGCACCCGACAAGGAGTCCTCTTCCCTGGTCACAATTGACGCTTCTACTGCTCCTGCAGCTTGCCGAACCGTTGACATCGCAGGTCATTTATCCGTTTGCACCACAGGTATGCACGCACTATTCAAACTTACTAGCTACATGCAATAACAAGCATCGATATAGCTCATACGGGACATTGGCATCACGGATGGGTATGAGAGCAGAGTGGGCTACTATGTTGGACTCATGGTGCGTAAATAGCTTATCGCTTTCAGGATAGAAGTCCATTAACGTGCAGCGACATGTATAGCAATCTCTGTACTACGTGACGCAGGCTATTACGGTCCTACACTGGAGTCGAACTTCAGATTTTGTTGGAAGAAAGCCGATAATTCTTTTGGGCTTATTTGGGCTGTCCTTGTCTATGCTCTGCTTTGGTCTGTCAAGAACATTTTGGGGTCTCGTTATAAGGTCCGCCAAGATGTCATCCTTTCCATTTCCTACATCTGAGCAAATCCTGGCAGCCGATGTCTCAATGGAGCTTTAAGTACCAGTCTGTCGCGTGTGGCTAGTTTTTACTCATTAACATCGTCCTTCAGACGGAAATATTGGCGTAATGAAAAGGTATGCACCCTCAAGGATTTGCCTCATGTTCCAGCCTAATAGGTGAGATTAGCATGGTCGCCGAGCTGACAGACTCGTCCAATATTGCCCAGGTAATCCCGGGATTATTGCTTGTTGGCCATTTTCAATCTAATCGGGAGTCTAGGTATATGCTTTCATGCCTATCCCATGGTCAATTGGTGGGGCTGTAAGTATAATCCTTATGTAGGATTGTCCAGACTAATCAACTCGAGGATAGCTTGGGCCCATTATAGGTGGCTCTCTCGCACACCCTACTGACAGGTTCCCGACACTCTTTGGTGACAACAACTTGCTTAAAAAGTATCCTTATCTCCTTCCCTGCGCAGTTCCAGCAACGTATGCGGCATTGGTCTGGATCTTCGCTTTCGTCTTTCTCAAAGAAACCCTCGAGTCTCCATTATCGATTTCTGGGTTGCTTGTACTTCTCGGAGAGAAGTTTCATTTGACCGAAAACCGTCGCACCAGTGCATCCCAAGACGTTCAGATAGAACCTGGTATACCGGAGGAAGATCGACCACTTCCACTACGCGGTCTTCTTATCCCTCGAGTAATGACCGCGGCCGGGAACTACGCCATCCTATCTCTGGTAGATATTGCGTTCCGAGCAATTCAGCCTCTCTTCCTATCAACACCGATTGCGCTTGGAGGCCTCGGTTTAACTCCTCTGACTATTGGGAAGATCTTATCCGTGTACGGGATCTTCAACGGAATCGTACATGTCTTTTTCTTTGCACCCATCCATAATCGTCTTGGTTCAAAAATGACATACCTTGGTGGAGTAGCTACAGCCTTACCATGCTTCCTTATGTTTCCTTTGATCAGTCAGATGGCCAAATCCCAGGGCATGAGCGAAGCTGTTTGGGTGGCTCTCATTGTTCAGACATTTCTGAGCATTGGACTGAACATTGCCGCTGGTGAGTTCACCTAGATTTTCCTCAAGTATTTCTACTGACTATCGCCGCAGGTGCTATTTTCATGTTTATTACAGCTGCATCCCCTAATCGAGCATCTCTTGGCGGTACGAATGGCTTATGCCAGGTGTGTTTGACAGGCATCTCATCAAAAATAATGCTCACTATCGTCCTTGTGTCAGATGAGCGTCAGTGCGATGAGAGCGATTGGACCAGCCACGGCCAACTCTTTGTTCTCCCTCTCCATCGAGAAAAACTATTTGAACGGGTACCTGGTCTATTACTTCTTGACTTTCATCGTGTGTGTGGCAATATACATTGCTACGTTCCTTCCTCGGACGGCGTCGACATAATCAATCTTTGGAAGCGTCTGCATAAAATGTCTCCTGTGCTGAGCTTATACCAAACCCACGTTATATACCTTCCTGACGGCTATTTTTTGTTTAAAATTTCTACAATACTTATGACAACATGAAGAGTAAGGTAAGATTCAGAAGCGCTCGGGAAAGGCTTCTAACAGCCCTTCAGTAAAGACCTGGGATGATGGCATATTTGACTCTGGCGGCCCAGTTGTCCCACTCCGAACCAAATGCCTTCTGCAACTCGCGATCCTCCACAGAGGTTCTCCTCACAACTGATCCCATCCCCAATAGGCCAACAACGTAAAAGATGACTGCAGCTGTGAAGCCTCCTGTTGTTTGCATGAGCCCAGACTCCATAATCCACGATTCCCTCGCCGCATACCAGCCATACATGCCGACATGGACAGCAATAAGTCCCGTATAGCTTGGATGTCGTACGACGCTATAAGGGCCTGATGTGACAAGATGATGGTCCTTACGGATGCTGAGCTCAAATGTGAACAAGTTTTTCATTTCACGATAGCAGCTCCAACGAAGCCCAGTTCCCAAGAAGATGAGCAATAGACCAGCGAAGGAAAGAGGTGATAGCTTCAGGTCATCGATATTACCGCTCCTGAGCAACGTTTGTAGAATATTATGGGTAATGTTCGAGGGTGGTAACTGACTCGCAATGACAGCCAGTGTCTCTGCAGCTCCTACGACCCAAAAAGTGCTCTATAAAGAGGCATTACGTGAATTTGGCTGCTGAATCTACTATGCAAGTCCATTGAGAGGTACCTTAACGAGCTTGAGGTTTCTCATATTGAACTTGATCACCCTCTCAACCAGGTCTGTCCTTGCGGTTTGCTCGTCTGCTGTAGCCCTGCTCGGCGGTGTATATGTTATATGGAAGCTGATTGAAATGGCAAGGACGTAAAGGATACGAACTAGAGCAGAGATACGGTTCATGTTGGTAAATGGTTAGGAGGGGCACGTCTAATGCCTTGGAGTTAACCCGTTTAAGAGTTGGCAAGAGACAAGAGAGTGGCGTGTTACATGTTTCAGCAGTAAGTCACACCTAACACGGAACGACAATGTGAATTTGTTGTTTTGTAAAAACACTATCGTTAACTAGTTAGTTACCACTCTGAATCGAATTTCCGGCTGTGGTGGCAGTGTAGACAGCTATCTTTTCCGGACCCCTTCCATGAAGACGTCATTTATCAACAGCCTGACTTAACTCTATCACAGTTTCATGAACCTCGGCCACTGAAGGGTCCGTAAAGGAGGAAGGCAAGAAGAGAAAGGTATGTCGTCCTTTCCATGACATAGTATGAGAGCCACATTCACGAGAGAGGCTACAATTTCTTACGGAAAGCACAGTGTATGCCGCGAAAAAGACATTCGAAGATATTGACAATGCTGTATTTCCATGTGGAAGGAGGGAGTTCAAAATCAAAGTAACGAACTTTCCATATCCCGAGGTCAGGAGTATCAAGATAGCCTAGAATATACACACCTGCAGTGCACAGTAGACAGATCCTGAGTCTAAAAGCAACGACAATACCTTTCACACAATAAACCCCAGACGTCTCTCTTCCAGGTCGTACATGCGCAGTTTTTCCTGGATGGATCTACGATGGGCCCTTTCGCTCCGGTTAAGGCTTCAAAATCAGAGAATTTATGGAATATACCGTAGAGTGTACGCAATGAATGATGTGGCAACGGCATTGGTCGAGAACGACAGTGCCATCGTTGCTGTAGACAGGTAATTCGCGAGGTTTGCGAGATCCCTATCCTTCAGTGTTGGGAGGAATACCGTGCCATTGGATATTAAACCCAGTTGCGCCAGGGACAGCACTATGGAGATGAGAACCGATGTTAACACTTTCCCTTCCAATGCAAGCTGTGGTGTTCGCACCGAATGTAGCCAGCCTGAGCGCAAGGGCAACAAACTTCGCCCAGCGTTTCTTCTGAGATACGACCCAACCCCGCCAAATTATTAGCGCATCGTTCATAACTAGCTAGTTAGTATGGGCTGCATACACCACCATCCGATTGAATCCAATTCGATTCACGAAAAACTGGGAAGACTAATATAGAACAATGTTCCAAGGCACAAGCTTCGTTTGAAAGTCGACCAGTCTTTCGTCGACAGTTATGTGCGTCTCGTCAATGAAACCAACTCGGAGAGTCACCGTTGCAGAGGCCCAATTTCCCACGAAAAAGAGAGTAGAGGCCGTCAGGCCAGCAAAAATGATACAGTGTTGCCAAGTTAGCTATGTACACCCAAAAAGATAAAGTATTCACAAACCACATCAGTATATTTGCTGCCATCAATGACAGTGGCACTGAGCATCCTTCAAACGAGAACGCGACTGATAATCAAATGTTAGGTTCCAAAGAACAAGAAGAGAAGAAGTGCAACCTTCGAGCAAAGTTATAGTAGCGATGATCGCAATACTTTGGAGCATACCATAGCCAAGTCCTTGAAGTAAGCCGCTCTTCAGTGATCATGTTGGTTACAGAGGTTCTTAAAGCCCAGAGTCGTCATAAATGAGTCACATATCATGTATATATCGATCTCTCAAGTCATAGCCTCACGAAACAAGTGGTGTTTTAATTTGACCCCAGGTAAGCTCAGATATCAGTAATTCACATCGGAGCAAGGAACATATATTGCGCATCAAATGTAGACACTGTGCATGTGGAGTCTGCAAAGGGATGAGCGTTCGTTAGGCATGCATGCTATCACCTTGCAACCAGGTCTTGTTTTGATATAAAAATGACGGGTTATTCGGGGCCTCGGCTAGTTATGGAGATTGGGGGGAAGACAGGGCGATCCTTTCAAGAGAAGTTAAACCTGTGATACTGTTGAGTTCAAGCGCCCATATCCGATCATGGTGGTGATTGACTAGGTGAAAAACGCTTTTGGGAGCCAGTCTCTCCGTACAATCTATACGGGCCACGGTAGTTCATATGTGACATATGAACTACCGCGGCCCGTATCTGCATGGCCCAGGCATCTCGCCAGTAGCAGTCGAGTTATATAGAAACATATGCGTACCCAAAAAAAGACGCATGAATAACATACATATAGCAGAGCCTTTCAGGTTAAAGAATGAATAGATTGCCGGAAAACAACCATAGGTGACAGTTCAGTGAGGGGAAACCTTTTAGTATCATTCTACTATTAAGGTATTTGAAAATATTGTGAGGTAATCATAACCATCTCAAAGATAGAGTACTGCGTTCAGACATTGGCAGCCCCACGGGGAACCGCAGGGGGACAGTCTGGGAAAAAGTTATGGATAGCGTTTAAGAGAAAATCGACGTTATCCTTCAGGATACCAGTGGTATTGAGTAGAACGGCGGGGACATTCTCGCTCGCAAGGTCCTGGTAGAGTGAACAATCCTGGTGATAGATAAGCAACCCAATGTTGACTCGACTCATACTCTAAAACTTACATCGAACGGGCCAGGGTCTAAGATGTAGGTCCCGTTCGGAGCATTAGCGCCAGGCGCAATAGGATTTTTAAGGAAAACGTCATTGCTTGTCGCTCCTATGATGTCCCCTGTGCCAGGAGAAGAGCGCCTGTAAAAGTTGTCGGGGAATTTCTGGTCGCGGAAGATTGAGGTCAAAGTTGAAACGGACAAAACGCCGTCGGTTCCTATGGCGGCGCCAACGCTGAGGATCAGAAAGAAGTCATAGCTGTAAAAGGTACCATACCATTTGCAAAGAAGTTCAGGGTAAATCCAGTTTCTCCGTAACTAAGTAACAATCTGCCAATATGATACTGAAGCTGTGAATGCAGCATGAAAATCAGTACTAGCCATTTTCATGGTTTATGTGTGGAAATCTTACGTCGGTGTTTTGCGCTTGACTCTCTCCGAAGCGAAGTAACTTGAAAAGAGACAAAGATTCCTCATTGACTACACTCCTTGGACCTGTTTCAGTAGAATTACCCCCAACCACGGCGACAATAGCAAGAAGCTCAGTGCATCAGTATCAGCGACTTTGTGTTAAATTTCAGAGATGAATATCCCACCTGTTCAAACAATTGTGGCTGGAAATTGACATTATCACCGATGGCAGCATCCTGACGCGTCATTGACACATCACCTAGAAGTATGAAGAAACATTAATGCAGGCTGGTGCTCATTGTTAAATCTGTACCCTCAAAACGACCATGAGCTGCCAAACCCTTGGTCTTTGGCCCATCAATGTTACCGGGAAGGGGTGGAATTAGGGGCGTATCCAAGCCGATAGAAAGTTGATTGGTATATGCATTCCCGCGCGCAAGCTTTGAGGAGATTTGAGGGCATTAAAATTAAGGAAAACTGAAGTCATCTTACCATGCCAAAGCCCGCCAGCGCAGATGCCAAATCATAGTCCATATTAAATCCATGCATAGTGGCGTTGACAATCTGCTCGAAAGAGGCAACGCCACTAATGGGATGGAGATTGATAATTATAATTCATTGCGAAGGGTACACCTACTTTCTAGGAAGATACCCATGATTGGCGAGAGTGTTCAATCCCGCTGTGGGTTGTCAGAAATGTTGGCGATGCAAAAGCCATTGAGGAACTCACGGCATGGTCCACGAAGATCATTGGGTCCTGGCGCAATGTATGGGTGCGCAGGATCTGGAAGTCAATAAAAGTCAGCAATGTGACCGATATGTTGAATGTCGAGAAATACCCGGTATTTGAAGGATGCCTGTGTAATTTTGCTTTGGCGGGGCAATGATATGCACTCCCTGCTGTGTAGGAAGTGCCCATACAGATAGAGTAATTATAGAGGAAAAGACCACGGAAGACAAGAGCATGGCACAAACGGTGTATCAAACTGAAGGCAGAAGTGATGCGATATATAGTAGAGTTTGACCCAATATATCGGAAGATTACGAGTGTAGCCGTCAGTGTCGCCAACTCTTAAAGGAGTCAAAGTTTCCTCGGGTAGGCTTACAGCCTTCCATGCTGTGTATGGCCATTGAGTCTTGACATCCCAAAAACTGCGCTCTTAGTCAACAGAAAACTGTCAACTGCGCACCCACCTGAACCGTGCACATTTCCGGCGTGAAAGCCCGAGGAGCTAAGAGAAATGGACTCGGCGGGACAGGCTTCACCTAAGGGAATTCGGGCATGATGCATGATGAATGGCCAGTGACTGATGACCGCCGTACGTCCGGTGCAATGAAGCCAATGAAACAGAAAAGGAGGTCCAAAAACCTTACAGTCCCCTTTCCAGCTATCCTGGACAGAAGAGAAAGACGCTGAGAACCTCGACTGAGGCCTTGAAAGTTGGCATTGACGCGTAACGAGGCAATCAGTCAGGCACAAATCAGGCACAAGTCAGCCATCAACGAGCATCATGCATTAGCGTGATCGATAAGTTTTGGAGCGCGTCGCACCTTTCTCTTCTCCCTGTCCTGAGCGCAGAACCACTCCGTAAACTTTGAAACAGCCATCCACAAACTAACCTTGAATTAAGTAGTTTCATCAAGCTGTAGGTTGTTATGCAGATTACGTGCCCATAGGCTCACTGACATAATGCGATACGGTTAGATCCAGTCGTGAAAGCGCTCACCGTTGGTCAAGTCCGGTTAACTCTTAAACCCTCTTCGAGCTGGCGAGAATGGCGTCGACTGAAACAGGCTACGCTGGAGAAAGAGGATTTTGAAGGACGGCCCAGAAGGCAGAGCGTGCTGCATTTGGGGCGTTTAACTCTATGACGCTGTGCGTTTTCTACCGATCCTGAGGCTTGCTATCTACTGAAACCAGATAAACGTGTCAAATGTGGTCTATATTTGACGCTTTGAAGATTCGAATGCAATATATTTCGTTCACCTCTTGTCCGTCGAAAAACAAAAAATTAATTAATTGCGAAGATACGAAGCCCTTGATTGTGGAAATCTTGACACCTATCTCAGACCTTCCTCATGGTCCGATAGACTCCTGAACGATATCATGCACTGCCGTCTAACAACAGCGTATCGCACCAGCACCATGGCGTAGTTCCTGAACATATCGAGAGGACTTGCAACACATCGATGCCAGATTAGGAGCTCAGAGGTGACAGCTAAGTTGCTAAATCATCCAGAAGTGGCCTATCAGACAACACACCAGTCGGTGCAGATACCTGGCTGCCCCAGATAGTTCACCTTTCGAGTCAGGGAAAGGCTGAAATTCAACGCGTCTTGGTGAGGACCTCCTTACCAAAGCCTGTCTGCTACTAACGTCTTGTCTTTTAGTCAGATGCCGTAGCGACCAAGCGAACCTTTGGCCTGGTCTTTGGTGCTTCGAGTCTTGAAGAAGACTTGTTCTTTGCAAACGCTGGCCCACGACAATTTAATGATCCGCTTAGTGGCCCTTTTACCGAGAGTCTATCTTATGGATCTGCAGCCAAACGAAGCAGCTTGCTTGTGCCCGTCATCTCTCAGTGCTCATTTACTTGAGCGACATTGACTGTTATTTGGTAGATTGCCACCTTCCAACTGATCGAGGCTGGGAGACTATCACTGGACACAGATGTCGCTACCATTCTTCCAGAGTTGGCGAATCCCATTGTTCTGGATGACATGCTCTCGGGGTAGCCAAATTTTCGTCCTGCACCATTTCATATCATTGTTTTGCATTTGCTTAACCACTCAAGTAGCTTGAATTACGAGATTAAGAGTCTTACGGAACGCCTTAATTTTTACGGGCCCATACTTGGGTCGCCACGATAAACGATAAGTTGCAGCCAATTACGCACTTCTTCGACAAACGAAAGGCACAACGTTTCAGAAAAGCCCTCGTTTCATAGTGTCTAACAATGATGCTGCTTAGGGTTGCTATCTGACGCAATTATTGTCAGCTGATCCTGGATTCCTGGCACCACCTGCAAGTCAATCCTCGTGCTCCCCCCTCCCTCTAGACCCATGTATTTTGATGGTAAGTTGCGTATGGATACCGACTCTCCCGCCGCATGGCGCGCAAGTCTTGAACGACACCCTAAATATGACGAGGCAGCAATGGAGTATTGCCCAATGCTTGGCCATAGTGGACCTTCCAAAGAGGCGCCGAAAAGGATCCGTGTGGTGTGAGTGATAAATTCTTCGAGAGTGCCATCAAGATGCTGACCATAGTACCAAAGGGTGGCACATTTAATGTCATGGATCCAGAAACAGGTGTTGCCTTGGTGTTTGGGTCGCAGCTCGGGACCCTGAGGTTGCCAGGATTTACCAAGAGGTTGAAGAAATATTGTATCGAGAGCTGAAATTGTGAATAATTAGAAGTTCTTATAAAGAATAATATAAGATGTGTGCATTGTTAGCCTATTATTGTGATTAGAGAGGTTTAAGCCAAGTTAAAACCAAACTTGAAATAGGGGCAATTTGTAAATAAATAATCGTGGCTCGTAGTGTGATCAATCATCAAACAGCCGACCATCATCGCGACGCGTCGTCTCGCGATTATCAACTCTGCAGTCTTGTAGTCTTGCATCTGCCTCGTCTCATCTACATATACACATCTCGCAGCATTATCCAAACATGAGAAGATCTGAACTCTGGCGCACTGGACTGGGGGAATGTAAGGGTCGGCTGCTTGTTCGGGAGCCATTGACAAGTTACATGCTAATTACTGGAGCTTTCAGACCTTCCAACGCACACACTCTAACAGTCTTTACAGCATACAGCATACTCAAGTAACATATTAACCACACACTCTTTAAATTTCGACCGCTATGAGGATCCCAAATCCCTTCCAACCTTTCCCTGCACCTCCTTTCGGTAAGGGCAAGGTAATCCCAGAAGAGAGTGCATCGTACGTCTTCTCACTGACTTTTACATTTACATAGCTCTAACAAATAAATGTACATAGCTATCTTTCGAGGCTCGTATTTCAATGGCTCGTGCCTATGATGGACACAGGCTTTTCGCGCCCATTAGAGAAAGATGGTGCGTTACAAGTGGTTTAAATACTTTGAGCCCCTACTAATCGAATACACAGACCTCTGGGAGCTTCCTCCAGCTCATTTGACTGCTTCAATTACCGACACCCTCGAAGTTCAGTTCTACTTACAATGTGAACCTGAGAAGCGCCCACGGACTATGCGACATGACGCGTCCCCCTCAGAATCCACGGAGAAATTTGAACTGGACGACAAGGTATTATTGAAGAAGTCTGGGAGTGATCCTAAGCCGCAGTATAACCCAAGTCTCTTTTCCGCACTCCATGAGACCTTTATGTATCGTATCTGGCTGGCTGGATTTCTCAAGCTTGCTTCAGGTCCGTCTTTCTGATAGACAGCAAGCTTCATTGCTGACAATCTTGCTATCAGATACTCTGAAGACATTCACCCCTCTTGTATCGAAGGTGTTGCTTACCTGGCTCACGAATTCATATGTATATCATCGCCTTCCCGACGAAGAAAAGGCTTCTGGAGTAATGAAGCAGCCGCAAGGCATTGGATATGGGATTGGGGTGGCATTTGCTCTGTTTGTAATTCAAGGTACGTTGACCTGTTCATCTCGCAATCTCGTTTGTTTATTTCCACTGCAGAGGCCGCAAGTTTGGTACGGGACACTCTTCTACCACTTCATTCTCGTGGCTGGCTAACGTCCAATTGAGATGACGAACCATTATTATCAAGGTGAAAGCCCTTTACCCTGCCTTATGCCTTCGACTTCAATCCTAAAATTATTCCAGTGGGCGAAACAACTGGTCTCCTTATACGAAGTAGTGTACGCGAAAATCCCTACACGCTGTTGTTATATTTTCTCAAGGTCATCCTTCAGGTTATAGGAACAATCTTTCGAAAATCGTTGCGACTCTCCGGTCGCGCAAAACTTGAGCACAACACTGGACAAATCACCACAATGATATCAACGGATGCGACAAAATTGGACCATTTCACAGCTTTCGGACACAAGTATGTCACCTCTCCACTCATTCTTCCTAGACTCAATTACTCTATCGCGATAGCCTTTGGGTTTCTCCGATACAAATTGTCATTGGAGTTGGACTTCTTCTTGCTAACGTGTGTTTTGTTCACTCCGCTTATGCACTGGCCCTGATGTACGCGGCATAGCTTGGCTATTCAGCACTTGTCGGACTCGGAGTAGGTTGCTCTACAAAATTTAGTTATCCATTACTTCATCCCACATAGGTCCTTCTTCTTGCATTTCCGATTCAGTTAATCCTCGTCAAAATCCTATTTTCACAGCGCAAAAAGGCGGTCGTCTTTACGGATAAGCGGATTCGCCTGACAACGGAGGTATGGGTCCGCCCTTATCAAATGTTTTATCTTGAACTCACTCTCACCTATATGCAGGTGTTGCAAGGCATCCGATTGATTAAATCGTTTGCTTGGGAATCATTTTATATTGGCCAAACTGGGCTGCTGCGGACGCAAGAAATCAAGGCGATCAAGAAGTCTGCGTATGTGGATATTCTATACACTTTTTGATACATGTATACACTCATACTTATCGATAGCCTTGCTCGCTCGCTCATGATTTCCTCGATCATGTGCATTCCAGTCTTAGCAGCCATACTGTCTTTCGTACGATTTGCACCCATTTTCCAGTGACCTACGAATTCACTTTGTTTCATTAGATCACCTATGTGCTCACTGGGCACGATCTCAACGTCTCTGTTATCTTTACTTCTCTTCAGCTTTTCAATGTATGTTTTACTCATTTCTGTTCCACTATAAAACTTACCGT
Source organism: Tephrocybe sp. 9980TJB (assembly GCA_018220975.1). Taxonomy (NCBI): domain Eukaryota; kingdom Fungi; phylum Basidiomycota; class Agaricomycetes; order Agaricales; family Lyophyllaceae; genus Tephrocybe; species Tephrocybe sp. 9980TJB. The sequence continues at coordinate 137,402 of JABAJU010000043.1, forward strand.
GAATACCTCTCGGTAGATCATTCGCATGCCCCTTGCTCTCATCCCCTTCGTACTGTCCACCTTCGCAGACGCCCACGTTGCACTCGAGCGCATATCCAAGTTTCTTCTTTCTGAAGATTTGCCCGAACCATACCTCATCGATTATGAACGGAAAACTGCCCTTTCTGTTGACGGCGATTTCACATGGGAGACGGCTAGAAAACTAGAAGGGAACCAATTGCAAGACGAAAAGTTGAAGAAGAAATCAAAGGATAAATCGACCGCGAATACCAACCCGAAGAAGCGGGAAAAGCTCGAACCAGTTTTGCCAACCAGCATTTCGGCGGCATCCAGTACCTCAGAACTTTCTGAGGGATCCAAAGACGAAGATAAGCCCTTTGAACTGAACAGCCTGAAATTTGCAGTACCGAAGGGTTCATTTGTTGCAATCGTCGGCAGGGTCGGGTCGGGAAAGGTGATGCTCAATCTTAGGATATGTCCAGTCATATAACTCTTGCTTTCTACAGAGCTCGGTTTTACAGGCATTGATTGGAGAGATGAGGAAGACCAAGGGTGAGGTAAGGATGAGACAATGGATCCCGCCGCTCTTCCTAGTAATGCATCTTTAGGTCATTTTCGGTGGCAGTGTCGCCTACGTCCCTCAGACTGCATGGATACGGAATGCGACTCTACGTGAAAATGTGTTGTTCGGGCAGCAAGATGACGACCAAAGGTATTTTCCTTATATTATCCAAACAAAAGTTAAGTCCTTGTTCTTACTACGTGGATATTACCTCTCAGGTTCCGCGATACTATCAAAGCGTGTAACTTGGAATGTGATCTTGAATCACTACCAAACGGCGAACTTACCGAGATTGGCGAGAAGGGTATCAATCTGAGTGGTGAATTCAGTCTATCTCTCTCCTAAGTATGGGACAATTTTTGACGACCACTTCTACAATAGGTGGCCAAAAGGTATATTTTTTTTCCGATCATGATACAAATCCATGGGTACTGATAATTGCGAAAGGCTCGCGTTTCTCTCGCTCGTGCTGCCTATTCTCACTCTGACATTGTCCTCCTTGATGATCCTTTATCTGCGATCGACGCATACGTCGGCCAGGCAATTCTTGACCAGTGTATCCTGAATGGACCGCTTGCCAAGCGTACCAGGATTCTTGTCACTCATGCATTGCATGTCCTTGACAAGACCGACTACATCTATGTCATGGATAATGGTATTATTGTTGAGAAAGGAACATATGACGTGAGTGAGGAATTGCTCTTATTGATACCATCCTAACTTTACCTACAGAATCTTATCAGTGATAGCTTCATATTTTCTCGCTTGATGGAAGAATATGGTACCCTCAGCTGTGGTTCAGAAGCAACCATTGCAAAAAAAGCTGATAGAAAGGACACCGTGGAGTTTGATATAGCTAAAGGTGCCAAGAAACCTGACGAGGAGCTGATGCAGGCCGAGGAGCGAAATACTGGTTCAGTCGCATGGAAGGTTTATGGAGGCTATTTGAACTTCGCTGGAGGCGTTATCTGGGCACCTATCATCGTGTTTTTGTTGATACTTTACCAGGGTTCGCAAGGTGAGTCACCCATCTCTCTCTGTCTCATGAGCATGCGTTGACGATATTTAATTGATATCAATAGTTGCGAACAATTTGTTTCTTGGTTTCTGGACTGCAGAAAGTATTCACAGCTTTGGACACGGAGACTACATGGCCGTCTACGCTGCCATTGGTAATCTTTTCGGCATCATTCCTTGAACGAGGAACTGACGGCTGGCTTTACAGGTGTTGCTCAGGCGATCTTCGCTTTTGTTGCCAACTTCGCCCTGTCGTAAGTATGCACTCCTTGAACTGGCGAGACCTTCTGACAATGAATTGTTGAACTTTCATAATCCAGGTATGCCTGTTTGATAGCTGGCTTGAACCTTTTTACAGCCGCCTGGACTCATGTTCTGCGTTCGCCAACATCGTTCTTCGATACGAACCCTGCCGGTAAGTGCCATACAATTTCGGCTTCAAAGTAGACATGTAATTTAGTGTGTGTATGCAGGTCGAATCCTTGCCAGGTTGTCGAAAGATCAGGATACTCTCGATACCGGCCTTGCCGCCACTATGTGGCAGGTAAGTAAGCAGACCTTGTAGAGGAATATGACTTAGAGCCATTGGCAGTTCTTGTCCACATTTAGTGCTGTCTTTGGGACCGTAGTCTTAGTGTTTTACACCTTGCCCTATCTCGGTCTCATCTTTGTCCCTATGGCCATTCTCTACTGGATGGTATCGCTTTACTATCGCCGTACTTCCGTCGAAACCAAGCGCCTGGACTCTTTGCTGAGGTCAAAACTCTATGCATCGTATTCAGGTAGCACCCATTCCTACCTGAAAGCTGCCATTACTGGCTCTCTAACATCTGTTCAGAAACCTTGACAGGATTGGCGACTATCCGAGCATACGGGATGCAGGTGGGCAACTTTCTGCTGCTCTAGTTTGACTGTTTTCTGATAGCGACAGTAGGATAGGGCCGTAAAAGATGCCGACGCTGGCATGGATCGAGAAAACCAGGCTTATTATGTGACCATTTCTATTCAACGATGGTTGGGCGTCAGGTTGGATATCTTTGGCAATATCTTGGTCCTGGCCATCGCGCTATTTGCTGCAGGCTTTCGTTATACCGTTGATCCATCTATGATCGGTGTTGTTCTGTCATATGCCCTGGGAAGTAGGTGATGTCTTCTTCTATGAGCAACCAGTAATCTTACTTCTACGATACAGTTACACAAGATTTTTGTGAGTTGGTCTGACCGTTTTGTAGTTTCTCCATCGACTTCTTACCTCACCCAGCCGACATGATCTCGCAGTTTGCGCAGAATGAGCAAAACATGAATGCAGTGGAACGCGTATTGCATTATGCTGAGCTTCCGTCGGAGGGGGACGCAACAACACCCAATGATCCGCCACCGTCATGGCCCAATCAAGGCCAAATATCCTTCGAGGACGTCAAATTTACCTATCGAAAGGGCCTTCCTCTTGTCCTAAAAGGTGTAACCTTTGACGTAAAGCCAGGAGAAAAGGTATATCCGAAATTCTTTATTGCAGAAGTCCTTGGCAATTTTGACCGTCCTTCAGGTTGGCATTGTTGGCCGTACCGGTGCAGGTAAGTACCAATCTACGGGTAGGTTTGTTAGTTTCTGAACCTAAACTAGGCAAAAGTTCCTTATTACAAGCATTACTGAGGTAGAGCTCTAAGTTCATGCGTGTACATGTCGGTTATCTTTACTGACTCGGATACCAGGACTGTGGAACTGGAAGATGGAAGAATTGCCATCGACGGGCATAGTATCAGTTCTGTGGGACTTGATACACTGAGGAATCGATTAGCGCTTGTTCCTCAAGATACCTCCCTCTTTCTTGGCACGTTGAGAGATAACCTGTAAGGCGTAAAAGGTCATTTCCACTCAGTTACTGACTTGTTCTGCAGGGACCCGCAGGGCTTAAGGACAGATGCCGAACTTATTTCCGTACTTCAACGAGCGTGGCTTCTTCCCAGCGATGGATCTGAGGATCCCATTGCAGAGGCGAAATTCAGCCTTGATTCTACGGTCGGAGATGAGGGTTTGTCTTTCATATATTTTCTTGTAATTTTACTGACGAAAACAATACATAATTGATTAGGTTCCAATTTTAGTGTCGGAGAAAAGCAACTACTTGCCTTATGTCGCGCCCTCGTGAAAAATAGCCGTATCATCATTTTGGTCAGTACTTACTTTGGTTCAGTTCTCTCGATGATCATGCTTAGGTGAATTATAGGATGAAGCCACCAGTAGTGTCGACATGGAGACGGACTCGAAGATCCAGAAAACTATCCAAAGAGAATTTGCAACGTCGACTTTGCTGTGCATTGCCCACAGGCTGAATACAATAGGTGAGGTCACTCTTCGAACTTGATTTATTGTCATCCGACTCAATTCATGGTATCCTTATTAGCCTACTATGATCGTGTCATTGTCATGGATGCTGGAGAAGTGGTCGAGTTCGACACAGTTTTCAACCTTTATGACAACGAACAGTCCATTTTTCGCTCGTTATGCAACGAAGCGAATCTTCAGAGAAGTGATATTGTACGCATTCGAGCAGACCATAAAGAGACCCTGTTGCAAGTGCAACAGTAGGAGGAAATTCTCCTGCTCCAGATGTAATATTTAATTGATTGTGATTTTTGGTTATAGTTTGCGATTCACATAGCAAAATTTGAACGATTTGAACTGTCCGACAACGTTAACGGGCGAGACGTTCTATGAAGGTTACATTATGCGCTCCTGGACATCTAGTGAGGCCAGTCATCTCCGGCCTACCATAACAAATGCGCATTAATAGCGGATGTAAAATGCCGCGTACTGTACATGTACATTACTTCCAAGATGATCCTCTTTACTGCGTCGATAGATGCCAAGAAGCGGCATTTAGAATCATGCCCTCATTCCACGACACGCTTGAATTTGAGGCAGCATGGCTCCTTCGGGCGTGCTTAGAACGCAGGTAAAATATAGTAAGCTCACATGCTATAACCTAGCATACATGACAAAAGACGCAGACCTGGTGTATGTCGTTGTAGTCCGGCTTAGGAAGGCTGCTGGGGAAATTTCCAGCAGCATCAACGATGTCGAATTCATAGGCCGTCAAGAAGAAAGCCACAATGATTTTAAGCTCTAATTTTGCCAACTTCATGCCAGGACATGGATGCCTACCTAATCAATCAAAGAGCCTTTAACAGGATATCTTGAACTAAGACGATGGCAGTAGCTACCTGCGCCCCAGCCCAAAAAGGCAAACGGAATCTTCTTGTCTTCCTCTCTTCCGTAACCGAATCTCGCAGGGTCAAACTCGTGAGGGCGTTCGTAGATCTCTGGATCGAAATGCGTGTCCCAGACTGGATAT
>JABAJU010000044.1:0-138835 GCA_018220975.1 Tephrocybe sp. 9980TJB
ACATCCTCCACAATCACTTCTAACTTTCCTCTCATTCTGCACCTCTTGCATGTCAGAGGACTCTACATTATATATATATATTCCTTGCTATTTCCTATTCTCTTGGTGCAGGTTTGGGTAGTCATGTGACCATCCAAACAGTACCAAACAAGTTTGTTTTTGGCCCTTTCTGGCATAGGGAATCCTCAGACTTATTCTCTTTGGATTTCCCTCTGCCAGGTGAGTAGCTACCTCTCTATCTATACATACATACTCAATAAACTTTTAATTTCCCTCTGCCAGCTGTGTGACTGTTCCACAGCCCCCAGAGGTTGCCCTTACAGATGAGGTTAAAAGTATTTTTTTAAGTCAATAACTGTGAACTTGTTGCAACCTTGAATATGGTCAATAAGATTATTGGTAAGTGGTAAAGGATACCAATTTTTCTTTGTGATTGCATTTAGGCCTCTATAATCAACACAGAGATGAAGATCACCAGTTGTTTAATGGACAAAAAGGATGGAAGAAGATGCTGAAGACAAAGAGTGATGAATGTAGCCTTAAGAAAGTTGCTCCTTAATGTATTCAAAGAGAACCTTGCATTTGTCTTGAGATAGAGAGTATATGGGTCCAAAGGAGGTATTTTGCCATTTTTGATGTTGATGGCAATATCATAAGGGCAATATTCAGGGAGTTTCTTGACTTTAACTTGGTCAAAAACATTGAGGTAGGTGTGGTACTTTTTGAGAATGAGGTTATGAATCTTGTCTTTGGTTTCTGTGGTGAAAGCAGTGTTATTAGCACTATTAGAAGTTGAATGAGATTTGGGAGGAAATTCAGAAGGAGGTGTATTAGAGAGAAAGGTATCAAAGGTAGTGCAGAGTTGATAGCATTGATGCGATAATTGAGTTCATAGTTGGGTGTATATCAGATACATAAAATAGATTTGTGCTTAGTGTATTTTCTGAAGCACTGTATAGAGCATGAAGAAATTTGAATGGGTTTATTGGATGGTCCAAACTCCAGGTCTGGCTCAGATATAGTGGTGACATCCAGGTAGTATATAGCTCTTCACTACTGATGTTATTTTGAGTTGGAAGTCTGATGATAGATAAAGTCAGGCCAAATGTATTGACTTGATAGATGGAAATGGTGGTAGTGCCTTGACTGGTTTGAAGACCTAAACCTAGACCAACAGAACCTATAAAATTTGAAGAAACCATAGGATTTACAAGACCATAGCCTTGACCAAAGGCTGTAACAAGACAGTTATGATTTGAGCCACAGCATGATAAAGCAAGCTGTCTATGAGCTCAGTTGATAGAAGGATTATGCTGTTTAAGCCAATTAAGGCCCAAAAGCACAGGATAGGGCATAGATACAATACCCAAGCAAATAATTTCTTAATGACCTTGGACTTGGAGGTTGATAATGACATTGTGTATAAGAAGTTCAGAGAAAATGAGGCAATTGTGAATAGTATAAATTGAAATTGAAATAGGTTTAGTGGAATGAGAAAGAGAATGCCTGGATGTGAAGGTACTAGAGATGTGTGAAGATGTGGCACCACAGTCCATGAATGTGAGGACTTTACACTGAGCCACCTAATCTGGTAGAGGTCTGGCCGGAGTCCAGTCGGACTGTCAAAATCTGTCTGGACTCCAACCGGACTCTGACCAAACTTTTGGGACTATTTTGTCACCCAAATTCCTCATTTTTGGTGAGTCCGGTCATTCTTCAGTCCAGTCAGCATCTGGTCGGATTGACTGGATTTTTGTCTACCAGACTCCAGCCGGACTGGAGCAGACTCCAACCAGACTATGGTGGACTCTGGCTAAGACCCCATAACCCTCAGTATAGAATTTATGTATTGTGTAGTCTCTAATGTGATGTGTGAATATGATGGAGTGTGACATTGTAGTATGATAAGGTGTGATATTATGAATGTGATGAGGTGTAAAATTATAGTATGATGAAGTGTGTGACATTATTGTGTGATGAGATGTGTGACATTAAAATGTGATGAGGTGTGATATTATAATGTGAATATGAATATAATGAGGTGTGACATTAAAATGTGATGAAGTGTGATATTACAATGTGATGAGGTGTGTGACATTATAGTATATGTGATAAGGTGTGACATTATAATTAGTATATGTGATTTACAATGTGATGAGATGTGTGACATTATCGTGTGATGAGATGTGTGATATTAAAATGTGATGAAGTGTGACATTATAGTGTGATGAGATGTGTGACATTATAGTTAGTGTATGTGATGATGTGTGATATAGTGTATATGATGAGATGTGACATTATAGTGTGAGATGTGTGACATTATCTATGGGAATGACATCAGAAGAGATAGAGGCTGGAATAACTTTAAAAAGGAGTTATTGTTGGAGGAAGTAGTGATAAAATTCTTATCTTTCTTGCTCTCAAAATGATGCTCAACATCTCACTGATAGAGATTAGTATCAATTGAAATAATCAAAGGTTCTCATTCCTCAAGAGTAAGTGGGTGATCAACAATGTTAACAAGATGGTCCTTCACAGTAGGCTTGAGACCCTTCTTAATCCAGGTGTTAAATGGAGAAAGATAGATTCAAACTATCATATTTGTAATGCAAATACAACTTTTCAAGTATCGCATGTAGTCTCTGAGGAACCTACTTTTGCTTATTTATTTTACAATTTGGTTTCCTGCTGATTATCCAGATAACACAGCAAACTTTTTTATTCTATTTCTAAATAGCATTATGTAGCTGAGTAACTAGAGTTAGCTGAAATATTTGTATGCCTCTAATTAGTTTGCATACTGTAGTAGAACCAAAGGATACGGCCTTCTTCCTTCTCTTTTTGTCCTTTTTCTTCCTCCTTCCTTTACCCTTAAATAAGGTTAAAGTAATAAAGGAGAGTACAAAAAAAAAAAAATTTTACTACTAATAACCCTTGGTCCTTTAGCATACTTTTTTGGAGAAGAGGACTATTTAACCCTTTTTTATTTTGTTTTACTAGGGAAGAATTATCTTTATTGTAAATTATTTTTTTTCAGTTTTAAAATATTAGGAATAAATAAATAGTCTTAAAATAAATCAAATTAACCCCTTCTACTACTAAAACTAAAAGCCTTATCTTCTCCTTTTGACCTCTCTAGATTGAGCCCACCTTATCCTTTACCTGACATAGTTAAAAAGAAAGAGGAAGATAACGGAAACTTAAATAAACTATAATCTTAATCTTAATAGTTATTTATATTAAGGTTGGTTATTAGGCACAAGATCTTTGTTTATTTGGTCATATTAAGGTCGCTGGCAAGATCCATGAAAGAAGTAAGATATTTGTAGGTGGATCCAGTCTGTTTGAGCAGGTCAAGACAAGTATCAGCATTCTGGATAAGAGCGGAGTCAGCAAATTTCTTTTGAAAGGCAGTGAAGAAGTTGTTGAAGTCATAGGAGTAAAGATTTGAGACACTTGAGATAATTGAACTATTTGATTGGAAGGCCATTCTTCATGTTGAGGCCTACAAAAAGAATTTTGTAATAGTCATCTAAAAAAGAGGCTGAATTAAAGTCAATAATGTATTTGATTTCTGAGATGAAAGGAGTGACTTCAGAATGTTTTCCATTAAAGATGTGTGCATTTCAAAGTTTTATGGTACTGCCACAAGAAGTCACATTAGGAGTAACAACTGGATGGTGGGCAACTTTCAACATGATGTCAATAAGATTTTGCTGTAACTCTATTTGGTTGATTGTAAGTTGATTGAGGATAGCTACAACATCAGAACTGATACTAGGTATAGTAGCAATAGATGCTCTGATTCCTGGTGCAGAGTTAGTCCAAGTACTGGGATAATTGCTGAAGATTGCCTTAGTATTGAGTGTGCTGCTGATGGTGTAAACATTAGGACCATTTAAAACTCCTGGATGGTAGATATTGGGATCAAGAGTAGGAGGAACGGAGTTGAAATAATTAAAGTTAGGATTGACAGAGGTAGATACTGATATCCTGGATAGTTTGGGATCAAATCAAACTTGTTATGAATGATGAAAATGCTGATAAGAATGATAAGGCTAATAAGAATGATCTTTAAGATAACAATAGATAGTTCAAATCACTGTGTTGATTTGATGACCTCACTAGATACAAAGTGCATAGTTTATATACTAAAATAATATCTATGTGGAAATTCTAGATATACACTACTAGAGTTGATTTCTTGATGACTGATAATGAAACTAGAGAATGTCTGGTAATGATATCAGTAGGTCATACATGGACTCTATACATCACTATGGCTACAGCTGAGGCACTATGACCAAATAGGTGCCTTTGCTGATGCCTCCAGTACCAACTACACTCCTACATGCCCCACAATGTCACCACCACTCTTACCACACATTTGTCCACTCTGCTACTGCCAACCCTGCCATGAACCATGTACAGCTCCACCCATGCTCAAATAGATAACATAGTATAAATAATGTATTATAATTGTATTTTCAATATATTTTTTAATGCTCATCTTCTTGTCATTAAGTCAACTTTAGCATTAATGTAAAAGATGGGGGAGTATAAAGTGCTTGAAAACAAAAATCTTGAACACTATTGTAGACATGATACTAGGCATTGGGCCATCCAAGGCCCTGAGAGTCATAGTTCAACTCATTTCAAGCCTAATTATGCCTGCATACCCCTGGTACCCATATTGTTGCATGGGTTGGATGGAGGATATGTAGGACTTGACCTGTACCTGTACCTGTAACCCACTAGCTACACTATACTCATTGTGAATTACTATACTTCCCCCTGCCAAACCTTCTCTACCCTTTCTTTTCCTTTATCAAAGGGGTGTTGGATTTTGACACAGCAAGCTGGTTAGTTAATTGCTCTCCTTGAGGTCAAAATAGACAATTTGACCACAAGAAAAATTGATTCTCTGGATCAGAAATGCTGTTCTCCATCACCTCCATGCATGTTTCAGTCATAGCAATGATTCTTGGTGGACTATGGATGTCATCTACAACACTCTAGTTCTGGCATCCAGTGAAATACATAAAGCAAACTGCTAGATTCCTAAGCAATGGATATCACTCAACATGAAAAAAATAAATCATAAGAGACATGAAAACAAAAGATACATGTGAAAGAAGGTCCAAATAACATGAGATACAGGAGATGACCAGTTGACCCACACCAAAAGCAACAATCCATATATACATGGAAGATATACACTCTCCAGCTATACAGCAGCTCCATGCACTCAGTAGGACAACGTCATCTCACAGGAGGAAGGAAACAGACGGCATCGTACGTCTTACAGTTGAAGAGGACATCTGCCTTAGCTTGACTTGGTCCACGCTTACAAGGGAACAGAAAAAATTGAGAAGGCATGCGCGTACGAAAAGCAGGAGCAGGAGCACATCTGGCATCCATCTCACACCACACATAGATACGAATCACGATAGATCAGTACCTCCGTCCAGAGCGACCACCCCCTGGGCCCTGATATGGTCCATAATCTGGGGGAGGACGGCCACCTGTTATCAATAAAAAAAAATAAAGTTAGCGGGCCGTCAAAGCAGAAATCGAAAGAAGACAGAGAAAGAGAGAAAGAGAGATGAAAAAGAAAACAGGAAAACTCACCGGTTCGAGGCGGGGTAGGCGGTGGCGGCGACGAAGATTTAGTAGTACTAGGTATAACAGCATTTCGTAACAAATTCATCAAGTCCTCCGTACGGAATACCGGACCTGCAGAAACACCGCGTCAGCAAAAGCAAAATGAGAAAATCCTCAAAGCAAAGACATACCATCAAACGTCGACGGCGCAGGCAACTCCCCCACAAACCACGAAATCACACTTGGCACGACAACCTGCCTCGGCTTATCCTCCTCCCTCTCCCTCTCGCGGTCCCTTTGCGGGGGCAATGGCGCCCTCTCCCTCTCCAGCGGCGGCGGGCTGAACCTCCTCCCACTCCTCGGCGGCGGCGGCGCATGTGGGTCCCACCGATCCCGATCCCTATCACCACCACCACCACCTCCGCCGCCGCCTCGTGTAGGGGGGGGTGGAGGGGACATCCCCCGCTGGCGTTTGTGCGCGTGCGACGGCGCGCCGTAGTCCCCGTTCCGCTCGCGCTCGTCGCGCTTCGTGCGGTAGTCCGGCGACGCGGGGCGTTTGTGTGGTGGGAGGAGGTTGCCTGCGCCTGGGCCAGCGTTGGGTGCGCCTCCGATGGGCCCTGGGCCTCCACCGGGGATCGATGCGATGGTGTCTGTGCGTCCGAGCGGGAGCGTAGGTTTTCGCGGGGCAAATGCGAACCCGAGGTCTTGCGAGGCGATGGCGTCTGTGCCGAGGTAGGTATGGCGTTGGGCGAAGCGTTTGATTGGTGGGTCTATGTGGGAAAAGTTAATAGTTGGTATTACTTAGTATGTGGTATATTTTTGGTGAGGGTGGGGTGGGTGTGCGTACCGTTAGGATACGCCTCCGAAATACGCTTCTCGAGCTGCAGCGCGGCGTCCAGTTTCCCGTATTGGTATTCGTACCGCGCCCAGCGCTCCCACAGGGGCCGAGCACGTTCCGATGGGAACGTGGTGATGACGCGTTCGAAGAGGGCTCGGGCATCTATGTGATTGATGAAACGTTAGATCGGGAAACCCAGATACAGATACAGACATGGATACGGGTAGGAAAGGAAAGGAAAGAAAACACTCACTTCTATCGTCATTGATTGAAATCAGGAACCCAAGGTATCGTAACGCAAACTCGATCTCATCAGGGAAGAGCTGAAGGCCCTTCTCGAACACCTTACTCGCCACGACCGGGTCCTGCGTACAATGGTACTCAAACATCGCTGCAAACAAAGCTCAGCCAAACCGAAAACAAACCGAGAAGCTGAGCTGCGTGCACCCACCGGCGGATTCATATACCTCCCACGGCGCCCACCGATCATTCCTCGCCTTCTTAAAAATCGCACGGAACGACTTGACGCCCCCCTCGCCCTCCGCGCGCTCCCCAAAGCGCATATAATATATCCACGCCTGGCCAAGCTCGGAGCGCCTCGCCGCGAGCTCAGTAGCAGCCGTGCTTTTCTTATCGTCTGAGGATAGGTTGCTCGAGGACCCCGACCCCGGGCCAGACCCGTTCAAGGAGTGAGAGGAAGCCTCGATGGATGTTGGAGGAACGCCGGGAGCGGCGACGGCGGTAGACAGAGACTGTTCTTCGGCTTTGACGCGTTCTTCAAGGAATTCGAGTTTGTTGTGGTGGAGTTTGATGAAGCGGTCGTAGACGTTGTGGACTTCAGTGTAGTCTTTCCTGAGCTCTAGGACCTCCGCGAGGGCGAATGTCAAGAGATAACTGAATAACAAGATATTAGATATTAAATGTAACGGAAAGATAGTTGGGTACGCACCTTGTCGGGTTAGCCTCCAAACCCGATTTCAAAATCGTCAGCGCCTCCTCCTGCTTACCCACACTCGCCGTCCACGTATAGGCCATGAACCAAATTTCCGGATAAAACCTCATCCTTACCATCGCCTTCCTATACAAACTCTGAATCCGCCCTACCATCGTCCCGCGGTCCTTATCCTCCAGCTCGAGCGGGTTATTCTCCTCCCACTTCAAATACGTCTTCCACTTGCTCACGAGGTTCCTCTCCGCCGGATTAAACGTCGGAAACGGTGGGAGGTCGAGCTCGGGCCGATCAGGAGGGGAAGGTACGGGAGGGGGAAACACGGCCGCGACGTGGTTCATGAGCTGGCGATAGACCGTCCTCGCTTGCATATACGCCGGCGAAAGCTCCGTCATGAACTTCTGCGCTACAATCCTGTTCTTCAAGCTATTCTCAAAGGCCTCGTAGTCGTGCCATATGTCGTCGAGGTGGTCGATGGGGATTTGGACGGCGCGGTGGAACACTTTTCTTAGGGCGTCGTTTTTTTGGGATTCCTCCCAGGTGCCGTTGGCGGGTCCTGTGCGTAGGAACTCGATGTAGTCCCGCCAGATGTCGCCTGAGTCTTTGTCTTGCCCGATATGGGTGAGTGCGAATTCGTACGATTTGACAACAGCGTCGCGTTGTGTTGGCTGGGTATTCGATCGCCTGTGTACATCGTATCCAAAAATCGCGCGCTCAATAACAACATTGCGAGAGAAAAAAACAAAAGAGGATGTTACGCACCTCACGTAGGAGAGATAGAATTTCCATAAATCCACGTGGGGTGAACGCGTCAAAAATCGTTTAAAGAGTTTTTCACCCTCAGTGAAAAGCGTAGGTTCTTGTAGAAAATGGCCAATATACCGGATTTGCGCAGAAGCCTAAGTTTTTTTTTTTTTTGTTGAGATTAGCTTAGGTTAGGTTAACAGGCGCGTCGTCACACACGGTGTTAGGGTAATGTAGCAAGAGAGCTTCAAAGGCTTCGCGGACTTTGTCAAGGTCGCTTGAGCTCTCTGCTAGGTCGATAAGCCTTCTCCATCCAGGTGGGTTGTGTGGCTTGTCCTTGAGCTCTTGGGTGAGGGCTTCGTACTCGCTGGGGGGTAATTTGAGCTCTGGCTCTTCAGACTGGTGAGGCAAGACTTGTTCTTCGAGTGGTTCGGGCTTGCTGTGGACATTCTCTGTCGTCTGTTGCTGAGTTGACTCGCTGGCTGTAATTTCGTCCTCAGTCTTCATAACGAAACAGAGAAACAAACTCAACAATCCGAAGTTCACAATTAGCCACCTTGCATTCCCACGGTGTCACAGTTACAGATAAGATAAGATGAGATGAGACTGATAACCTACGGGATACGTATACAACACAGTTCAAGATAGCAGATATACAGCGACAGATTTACGAACATCTCATGGGAGGTATTCTTCATCACCCCCCATCCACACTGGCACCCCACCCGCACCCCCATGTGCAAGGAACCCCTTGCTCGTCCTGCTCCCCGTACCCACTAGAACCCCACTCTCCCATTCATCCCCATCTGGCTCCCACCCAGGATCACTGCTCCTTAACTCCTCATCTAGCGTCATCCTCCGCTTCCGCCCCGCCGACCCGCCTTTCATACTGCGCGAGGTGGTCCCCGAACTAGCAGACAAATTGGAATTTTGGCGTGGAGGCCCCCCTGAAGCCTGTAGCACATGTCCACTGGCCGCGGGACGCGCTTTTTTGCTGGCACTGCCCCTCTGTTGGTTGGGTGACATTCCTTGACGCGTCTGTGTTGCCACACGCGCCTTCATCGTTGGGATTCTCGATGGTTGCTGCTGCGCTTTTCCCTTCCCAGGCTTGGTGACACCCTTGCGGCCCCCTCTCGTCTGCGTTGCTGGTTCCGGCTCTAATTCTGATTCCAGCTCAGTATCTGGGTCGTCGATACCCAAATGGCTGGCCACCTCACCACCCTCCCGACCCAAGCTCAATGGATCTTCTTCGTCTTCTTCGTCCTCGTCCACTCCCACATCGTCTTGAACTACTCGTCTTGTCTTCGCTTTCGCCTTTTCAGACATAGGAACAGAAATGGGCAGAGTAGACCCATTGCTCGTTGTCCTCTTCCGTGCTGGCCCCCTTGGCCTCGCTGGCGACTTTAACATCGGTGACGACGGCACCCTCTTCGCAAACAGATCTACCTCTTTCGCACTTCTTCTTGATCTCGACTTGAACTGGCCTTGACGACGGACTGGCGGTGGCGACGCTGACGGCGACGGGGTGACTTTTCTGGTTTTCGTCGTCGTGTGCTGCGGGGAGGTAGGTGGGGAGTGTTCGGGTGGGGACGACGGCGGAGGTGCACGTGGAGGTGTTGGAGGTCGAATGGGCATTCTTGAGGATAGAGGCGCTTCCTCTTCTTCCTCTTCTTCCTCTTCTTCCTCTTCCTCTTCCTCTTCCTCTTGCTCATCCTCATCCTCATTGTCAACATTGTCAACATCGTCGTGATCATGATCATGATCCTGAACTGGCCCAGGTCCAGGTGCCCCATCGTCATCAGGAACCCGATCCAACATGTCGACATCTGTATCCCCTCTGACAAATGAGCGCTCCGTTCTGACAAAGGATCTCCTCCTCATTGAATTCTCCCGCCGGATGGAGCTCCCCCTCCTCAAAACACTAACATCCCCGCGTTCCTCCGCTTCCTCAATTGGAATTCCAGCGCCACTAAACCTAAATGCATTCCTGAACGGAGGTTTGGGGACACTGGTCATATTCATATACATCTCGGCGTCGGTTGTCAGTTGCACAGGTGGCGTGGAGGGCATGCGGTCGTCCTCCCTCTCTGGCTCGTTATCAGAGCAGAGGCTGGGTGTCGCTGCGGATGCAGAGGATGTAGACGGCCAGAGGGCCGATGCAGTAGCATTTAAACGTGTGGTGGGGAGGCCAGTGTGAGAGTTGTTGCGACGGGGTGGTTGGGTATACATGAGTTGTGATAGTAATTGCGATTGTGAAGACGACATGGACGAATTTGACGCAGAGGCAAAACTGGAATCTGAATGATTGCCAAGCGAGCGTCGTTTGACCGCCATGCCTAGCATTATACATTAGTTCATTTGCGAAAGAGAGAGAATAAGGAATAGCATACTAATATCATTTCTCAACTCATCCAAATCCTCGCCTTCCGCCAGCAGTCTCTTCCTCTTCCCGCCAACCCTCAAATCTGCCAAATCCATGTTACTTGCTCTCCTCTTCAGCCGAGCATCACTCAGGCGACCTGACGATCCTGACCGTGTCAATGAGGGCACACTGGCTCCAGGCCCGACACTCGCGCTTAATCCTTCTGCTCGATCAACTTTTCTCAGTTTGACGGTCTTCATCTCCTTCAAAAATGCAAGCATCTTGTCCGGGGGTATAGCGACAGCAGGCATGCCCTGTCGTTTTGGGGCACCAAGGGGAGGGTTGATGGGCATCTCTACTGGTACAGCGGTATGTTTAAGTGCTGCGCGTGCAGAGGCAAAAAGGGCCTCTGGGTTGTCTGTTGTTGTTGGTATTCGAAGGGAGGTTGGTGGCGGCGGTGGCGGAGGAGGAGGAGGAGGAGGAGGAGCATGGCGTCTTGATAGCTGATAGAGTATTAGATTGTGAATATAAATAAAAGAGTGATGTATACCTCTTCCTTGAGCCTGGCAATCTCCTCCTCAAGAATTCTAATCCTCTCCTTGTCACCCACTTGATCCTCTATTGCAGCAGCCAACTCTCTCTCCTTGCCCAGCATCCGTATCTCTCCAGAAGTATTGGCTTCAACAATCTCCGGATCAAGAGCCCTCGCCTTGCCTTTCCTGTCTCGGACAGGTGATGTATTCGGGCTGGGCAACAAGATCGATGGACCCGCCTCGCCCTCTCCAACATGAAATCGTTCGACAGCAGCTCTGACGGTAGAACTCGATGGCTGTGGGTCGAAGTGTACATGTCTGTCGTAGGGAACAAGGGAGGGTGAACGAGGGAAAAGGGAACCAGGCATGCTCATAGACGGACGACGACGGAGAATACGAGGAGGCGACTCGGTTTGGTCGTTGAAGAGAGGCGGGGTCGGTCGCCTTGGTTTGGTTCGAAATTCATCGTGTCGATGCTTCTTACGCGTTTTGACGCGTTTCTAAACAAAATTTAAACATAAAACCATTTAATTCTACATTTTAAAAACTCACTGGCAGCTCTTCCTCTTCTTCATACTCTTCGTCTGGCAGCGTCCCCCCCGTCGCGGTGACCACAAAAGACCCAATCTCGCGCGATACAAAGTCGAATACGCCCGCTAATAGACTGCGTTCTTGCGTTGGCTCGCCCATAGCGTGGTAGAATGCGAACCTTGGTCGCCAAACAACAACTTTGCCAAGGCAACCAAATAAAGATCAATACCGAATTTTCCTCTTCTGTCTTTTCACAAATCTTTCAAAATGGCGCCGACAGAACTCATCGACGCTCGAGTATCCGTCAAGCAATGTAAGCTTGCCATCGACGCCCTTCATGCCCACGAATCCAAGAAGGAACAACTGTCTCAAGAGGTCGAGCTCCTCCCTGGAAAAGAGCCCAACATTTGGTTAAATGTTACCGTCAAGAAAATGCCCTCAGGTCACAAATTCAAGCCTGCTAAAATGTCTGTTCATGTGCTCTTTTTGTCTCACAAGCTAAAATTCGTGACTATAGTCCCATCGAACATCCTCTCGTCGACCCTCGTACAACAGCAATATGTCTGATCACAAAAGACCCCCAACGCGAATACAAGGATCTGCTAGAGACACACAGCATCAAATTTATCTCTCGAGTGGTCGGGATTGAGAAGTTGAAGGGAAAATTCAAGCCGTTCGAAGCTCGTCGCATGCTTTTGAAGGAGAATGGCCTTTTCTTGGCCGATGAAAGAATTATTCCACTATTGCCCAAACTTCTCGGTTCGAAATGGTTCGAGGCAAAAAAGTGAGTTTCATATCCGTGTTCTTCTGATTCCACCCGCTCATGACCTCTAGACAACCGATACCGGTGTGCTTAAAACGCAAGGATTTAAAGGGCGAGCTAGAGCGTGCCGTATCGTCTACATACATGAACCAAAACCAAGGAACTTGCACGTACGTTTTATTCCTTCTCAAATGTTAAACCTCCCTTCTCAATTGCAACCAGGTCAATCAAGTTTGCCAACCTTTCACATAACCCCAAGCAAGTCCTCGCCAACCTCAAAAGTGCTCTTCCTGCCATCGCGAAGCACATAGCGGGCGGCTGGGACAACATTCAGGCCCTTCATATCAAAACGAATTCCAGCGTCAGTCTACCGATATGGAGCTGCACGCTCGATGATGCAGAGGGAGGACGCTGGGCAGCTGCCGATATAGATGAGGGAGTGTCTGCAAAGAGAAAGGCGGAGGAAGACGATGAAGAAGACGACAAGGAGGAGGTGGCGCAGCCAAAGAAGAAGAGCAAAGGGTCAGTCGGGCAATCCATGGTAGAACCAACATCCACGCCATCGAAATCCAAGGCCACTGTACCGCCTTCGACCTCCAAAGCGAAGCCTACTCCAGCGACAGTCCCGTCTCCACTGAAGAAGAAAAAGGATACTGCATCCGAGACCCCATCGAAGCCTGCCCCAGCGACAGCCCCGTCTCCTGCGCAGAAGAAAAAAGATGCTGCATCGGCGACCCCTTCAAAGCCCGCGCATACCCCCGTCGCTGAGGAGAAGAGCAAAAAGCCGACTCAAAAAGCGACCGAACCCGCAGCGCCATCGGTAACGAAGGACGAGCTGAAGCAGAAGAGAAGTACTGCACCTGGAGAGAAGAAGAAGAGTAAAGTGAATACTGTTGTTGGTGCAAAGAGCGCGAAAAATAAAATTCTCGGTAAAAAGGCGGGGCAGTAGTGTAATGTATATATGTCTTCGATATTGAGATTATTATCGAGTCATTCATGGCGCGGCTGTGTCTTTACGCAGACTTCTTCGTCAATTACTTAGGGGCTACTAGACAGATACTTTGCAATGAGCTTGGCGTATGGGAAATTATAGTGCGCGGGGTTTCATATTTTCGCAGATTGGCAGTGGTCACTAACCCTGATGGAAACTTTCTCAGAGCTGGGACTATGTGAGCCACTTCTGAAAGCTCTTGAAACTCTCAAATACACCGCTCCCACCCAAATTCAGGCAGGATGCATTCCTCCAGCTCTTTCTGGCAAGGACATTATCGGTATTGCACCTAAAGGTTCTGGCAAAACAATAGCATTCGCCCTACCCATTCTGAACCGCCTATGGGAGGATCCTCAAGGATACTTTGCTCTCGTGCTCTCCCCGACTTGAGAGTTAGCCTATCAGATTTCCGAGCAGTTCGAAGCGCTGGGTGCGGATATGGGCGTTCGGTCGGTCGTCATTGTTAGTGGAGACGATGACCGGGTCCAACAGGCCCTACGATTGGCGAGGAAGCCGCATATTATAGTGGCGACACCTGGAAGACTGATCGACCATTTAAAATCGACCAAGGGCTTCAGTTTGCGTCAGTTGAAACACCTAGTACGAACACGCACTCCTACACCAGCCGGCTGCTGCTAATGTATTTGTCTTTCAGGTTCTCGATGAAGCCGATCGACTGTTGGACTTGGATTTCAAAGAAGCAATCATCTTGAAAATTATCCCCAGGGAACGTTGTACATATCTTTTTTTAGCGACAATGACCGCAAACGTCTCAAAATTGCAACGTGCAAGTCTGTCTGATCCTGTTCGTGTGGATGTCTCGTCATTCAAGTGAGTGCATACATATCAGTTGATTGCCAACTCTTATAACCTCTTTTGCAGATACAAAACGGTAGACACACTCCTTCAATACTACGTACTCTGCCCCTTAGTCGCCAAAACAGTCATGCTAGTCTATCTTATCAACTCCATGGCCCAGAACTCCATCATCGTCTTTGTTCGAACGGTAGAAGTCACGAAACGGTCAGAATCAATACTAGTATGCCGTGCATAAACTAATTCCTCTATTTTAGCCTCAGTATGATTCTTCGTACGCTTGGGTTCCAGGCAGTTCCCCTTCATGGCGAACTCACCCAGAGCCAACGGCTCGGGGCATTCAACAGGTTCAAGAGTGGCAAGAGTACCGTCCTTGTCGCTACAGATCTGGCCAGTCGGTGAGTGTGTTTCTCACATTGCAAAATAACGAAAAGTTTTATTAAAATGCACTTACACCCTAGGGGTTTGGACGTCCAAGACGTTGACGTTGTGATTAACTACGACTGTCCTACAAATTCAAAAGATTACGTTCATCGTGTCGGTCGTACTGCACGAGCAGGACGCTCCGGAAAATCTATCCTTCTAGTAACACAATACGACGCAGAGGTTATGCTACGGCTTGAAGAAGTACTCGAGCGCAAGTTGGATAAGTATCCCACTGACAAGGAGGAGGTTGCGTTGCTGAAGGAGCGTGTGCACGAGGCTGGGAGGATGGCGATAAATCAACTGAAGCAAGAGGATGCTGAAAGGCGGAGTGGGAAGCGGAAGCATAAGAGAATAGGAGGAAGAGATGACAAGGATGGAGATGACGACACAGTTGAGGCTGGAATGCCGACGCTCAAGAAGAAGAAATGATCATGAGTTGTGGTGGAACACATAGGGTATAACGATAATGTACTTATTGTAGTGGGATTATTATCAAGTCATTCATGCATCATAGCGCGGCTGTGGCCAGTAATTAAAGCGTAACGTGTTTGTCACAGGTTGTGACAACTCGCGCTCGTCGTTGCCAATGTTGATCAAGACGCTGTATATTTGAACGCGATGCACCCGAACTATCACCATTCTCGTCAAGGCCACAGACAGCAAGCTGCACAATTGTCAAGAGCTGCTTCAAACTCGGTACACGATGCACAGGGTCTCCTCGCGGGGTACTCTATGGCGTCGGCCAATCCTACAAATCACGGTCAGTTTAGAAATATTCTACTCTGTGAGCCGTCTATTGAAGGTAAAAAAGTGGCTCGGCATCTGGACAACTTGACTCTCACTGCACAACCGCCGACTTTTGTTCAACCAAGCTACTATATGCCTCAGAACACATATTACCCTCAAGGCAACCCTCCTCCGTACACAGAATATGCGCAGGAAATAGCGTATATAGGGTCTCAGCAACACAACCATAATGCATACTGGAGGCAAACCCGAGACGACGCTGTGAGGCTATTAGGGGACCCATCGTATGTGACTACAGTTTCATTCTGAACCTGAACTGATTTCTTTTAGATCTTATGCTTATCAGGAACCTGGTAATTGGGTCCAACCACCTGCGCATCAGTCAAACTACCAGACAAATTCCCTTGCACAGGCTCTTTTCCAGCGGGCGGCACCTTCAACTGCCTATCCTACACCCCCACCTCCTGGAATTAGTAGTTCTTCATCATCTCTTGCGTTTGCACTTGGTAGACCACCTTCTCCTCCAAGGCTATACACTCCCCAACAATCCCAGTCATTTTTCAATAACTTTTTGGAACAAAAGTCCCGTCAAATAGATGCTGCACGTCGTCCCGCAACTCCTCCTCCTCCTCAAGTTGTACCTGCCCCTATACAAGAAAGTCCTGATCCTTTGGCTTTGATGAACGGCTCTCCAGCTGCCATAACACCCCGAAAACGCAAAGTTTTAGTAGAAATCACAACTCCATCCAAACGCGTCCATTCATTTCAACCTTCGCCTACAAAGACTGCTACTCCTGCCACACCCAAGGCGTCTACCTCTACCGCTATCTCTAATTCCAACACATCCCACAGCGGCAATAGGCACATGGCCTATGTCGCTGTTCCCCCAGCCCCTTGGGTCACACCTACATCTTCGCGCAATAATTCAGCAGCTCACATGTCTAGCAAAATGATTGGAAAGATGAAGAGCTATGACGATTCGCCTGATTTGTGTGGCTATGGGTCGGATGGTGACGATGACGGCGCATATAGCCCAACCCGAAGTGATGCAGTCAAGAGCTCTGCGAGGCGGACCGGTGACCGCGATGAACGTGGTTCGTGTCTTATTTACTGTGTTGTTTTTCATGTCACTGATCAACGGATGCAGCGCCACTTGAGAAGTTCACAGCGCTGATTGAAGAGATTTTTGAGGCTGAAGACTCCCTACCGTCTGATCTTGAGCCCTCGGACCTCCCTATGGACTACTTCTCTGCTCTTACGACCATGGATATTTCACGTCCACTCTTGAATTCTTCGGTCATTCGTAAACTAACCAAATACGTTGGCTATGTCGCCCGCCCAATGAAACGTCTGCGAGGAGGCATACACAGCACTCCTGGAGGCAAGGGTCGAATGAATGAAGTCGACACGCAGGTTCTGTCACGGTTATTGAAGATGTTGGAACGCAACGTGCGTGCTGGAGAAGACGTGGATCCGTTCCGATATATTGCGTCTGCCCGTGCACCTACTGCATCGCCGACGAAGAGGAGCCCGAAGAAAGCCGCAAGGGGAAAGAAAGTTGAGCGTCGATCAAAGTCTAGAACGCCTGTAGGTGCAGACGAAGAAGGAAATGATGATGGCGATGATGCAGATTCCTTGAAGGCGGAAGAGCTCACAGAGGCTGACTATGATAAACTCTCCAAGGTGCTGGAAGTCGCTCGTGATAGCATCATTGCGGCGGATTGCTGCATCGCGCTTCTTGCTAGCGACAGACTCACAAAACAAGTACGTCTTCATGCAATGTCAATATACCTTTCTCATCTTTCTGTAGTTGTACTCGGAGGAACTCATCACCGCCTGCTTGAACACGATTAAAAACCAGCTCACTAAAATCATCTATCCCTTTGTTGAAGCGTCTGCTGACCTGGGTCCGAACAGCACCACCAGTGCAGGCCTGGTCGCCAGCATCAGTCCACTATTGCATCACCTCATACTACATTCGTCGTCCGCAGCCCAGACACATCATCGGCAGCTCAGCGAGATGTTCCAGGCGATTTCTGCTGTGCTTCCGAGGATTAATACCCTTGTCAATGCCGAGAACGTTGCAATGAGCGACACGATCATCATTCAGGCCGTATACATTGCCATTGGACCCTTTTTTGTTGTGGAGAGCGTTAGTGGTGACGGTGACAGTGCCGCTGGGAATAGGAAGAAAGCCGGAGATGGCGGTGTCATCCTAAAGACTTTTGGTAAGAGTGCAATGAGAGGGTTACGATTGGACGCTTTGGCCTTGATTAGAAGCGTGAGTTTTATACTAGTCCTCTTATTGCTGCAGCTGATATTCGTCCAGATATTCGCCAACCATGAGGATCAGAGATCCTGGATTATTGAGGAGATTTTAAGCTCCTTGATCAAGCTTTCAGATACCAAGCAGAAAGCAGGCCAGTTTCGGTATATTTACTTTCTGCCAGCTAGCCTTTGTCATTATTTTGATTTTTGCATGAAAGTTTACGAGACGGAAGGTCGATACGCACCGTATCTGCCCTCCTGCTACAGCTCGTGCAGACTTCAGCACATGACGTGCGGATCGAGGCGAAGAAGATTGCAAAAGCACGACAAAATCGTTTTGCATTGAAACGACAGGAGAGCATGTCGGAGAGCCAAGGGAAATCTCAGCCGCAAGAGCCTTTTCTTGATGACCATGACATGGAGGAGATTCGCCTCTATGGCTCGGCCTTGGATTCGGCAACCAAGGCTGCCAAAACTATTGTTCTCTTCCTCACCCAAAGGTATGTTCATGACCTTCTTCTGAGCACAATATTCACCCTATTGCGATAGATCTGGGAAAGGAAAGGCAACAAAGAACTCTAACGAGGCAGAATACCGCACTATCTTTGATAACCTTATCTCTGACCTTCTCACCGTTCTGTATTGGCCAGAATGGCCGGCTGCGAGCCTCTTGTTGAGCATTGCATCAAAATTCATGGTATTTCTTGATCTTTCCTAGTAATAGACCAGTTGTCAACTGATGAATAGGTTTCATCGCTAGACGACATTAAGACCTCCCAGACAGATAACAATGCTGCGAAAACAATTGCTTTGGATCACTTAGGCGTCATCGCTGCTCGTATTAGGACCAGCAAACTCCATATCCAGAAGATGAAAGCTGATTCTGCTCAGCAACACAAGGCTTTAAAGCCACTGGATGAAGCAAGTATCTTGCTAGTTTCTTATTTTCATACGTTCTAATACATCCTAGATTGTTTCATCTCTTAACGTAAAAAAGCTGGAGAACCTCCTAGTGGCTCATAAAGATATAGCAGTTCATCTAACCAAACGATCTTCAGAAGACCAAGCTTGTGACGTGTGTCCTTTGCATTACTATTGCTTTCTGGATATCGTTTAACTTTCTCATCTTATCTTGCGACAGAGTGCCCGTGAGCTTACTGCAGCAACGCTCGGTCAGGAGTTAGCGGCGGCGCTCAAACAAACCAATACTTGGATTGAAGACACGGACGACAACGATGACCTCAATATCAGGGATCAATCAAAGGTGGAGCCCTTTGGCCAAAGAATCAAGAATGCCTTGCGGGATGTTTGGAAGGAGCCGACTGCTGATGTTTTTGATATCGGGTACATTCTTTTTTTTTTTTTTTTTGCCAGAGGACTCATTTCTCCAACCATATTTTTCTACAGGTCGCAAGAAGAAGTTGTACGGATTGACCGGCTTGCGGAGGAAGTTGGAACTGTTCAGAGCCTCAGAAGTTCCTTCCAGCCAATCCTGACCAAAATATTGAACTCGTTGGACGCGCCTGCGATTTTTATGCGTACCAAGGCCTTACGTGCATTGGGCCAAATCGTGACCAGTGATGCATCTATACTGACCCAGGTATATAATTGTTCCGGCATAGTCTGATGTTCTAATGGTTTTTCTCAGGCAAACGTTCGCCGATCGATTGAAAGCCATCTTCTTGACAGTTCCCCTGCCGTTCGCGATGCTGCTGTAGAGCTGATTGGCAAGTACATGGTCGACTCGCCTGAGGTTGCTGGCGATTATTACCAGAAGATCGCCGATCGAATTGCTGTGAGAGAGTATTCTTTCCGTTGAATTATCGGGGCGCTGACCGTTTTAAGGATACTGGCCTTGGTGTCAGGAAACGCGTCATCAAACTCCTTAAATCGTTCTACAGCGTAACGGATGATACAACAAGACGAATTGACATCGCTACCCGAATTGTGCTCCGCATGCTAGACGAAGATGACACCGTCAAGGATTTATCACTCAAAACCATCGAGGAACTTTGGTTCCCTGCCATTGCAAACGCGCCCTCGACAATGAAGTTCAAAGCCATGTCGCATCTGCAAGGTAAAGGACCCTTGCTGAGCAAAGTGGCGATTATCATGGGGACAGCCGCAAACTTCAACGATCGTCAATCACCACTTGAGGACATGTTGCACAAGATCATGGCCGAGAAGTCTGGTTCTGAAGCCACATCTCTTCATTCACGATATACAGAGATTTGCGAGACTTTGATAGATGGTTTAGTCGATGCCTCGGATCTTCCTGGCTTCGTATGTACTCTCCTTTCGCCAGAAAACTGAAGCCTCATCGTCGCCTTACAGACTGTGTTCAACTGCATTCGGACTATCCACCTCTTTGCATCCGCATATCCTGCGATCCTCTCCGGTTCCAACGCTTCTACTTTGCTCCCATACCTAAAAAATGCTACAACGGTGGGCTGATATCTTCAAGTTGTCAAACAAGAAATCAAATTGATCATGCTACTTTTTAGCAAGAGGAACAGGCGACGTCTGATTACCTTCTCAAGATATTCAGAGTATCTATACCTCACATGCCCAAGACAGCAGCAAAATTTGCTCAAGAACTTCAAACGGCACTCCAGCCGATGATCATCAAACCTAGCGCTGGAGGGGTTCAGGTTAGAGCCTGTCATGTATAGTGTCGCAGTTTTACCTATTTGTCGCCTCAGGTCCTACAAGAGAGCGTGGCCTGCATGTGTATCGTCGTTCAACACTTGACACACGACTTCACTAGATTGGTCAACCTGCTCAAGTCCTGCAATGGTGTGCAACCCGTTCTCACCCATGGCGATATATTAATATATGTTCTGGCTCTTCTCTATAGCCCGCCTACAGGAAGCAATAAAGCGTCCACCCTCGAAAGACATGTCTGCGAACGATATACGGGCATTGTCAATTCTTATCTTCATCGTTGCACTATTGGGTGAACATTGCGATTATGATATCATTAGAAGGGACCATCCTGGTTCGTTCTCTGCTCTACTATGAATTTTCAATCATGCCTAATACTTTACAGAACTCACCTCTGACATTAGCAGCATATCACAGGTACAGCACTTGTTTAGAGATAAGATATGAATTTGACCATCTCAAAGGAATCGATCATTGAGCACATATATGACAGCCTTTTGCAACTGTACGCAAAATATACAGTCTCGTCACTACAGGGACGTATATTACAATGTCTTGGTGAGTTACTGCAGTCAATAGCTGACTTGTTCAGCTGAAAGGTGTCTGCCACAGGTTTTCTCTTCCGGGCCCAACCAACGCTTATGACTATGGAGCGATCCGCTTCGATTATGGATTCCATATTTGCTTCTCCAGAAGAAGAGTTCAGGGCACGACTCTTGAAAATCATGCAAGAGTTTCTTATATCTGAAGCTGCGAAGCATTCAGCTAAGGAGAAAGGTGCATAGCTTGGTTTGTTTCTTAATTTTAGTCTACTCACTGTCGTTCAGAAGCTTTTGGAGGGAAAGGGAAGATAGCAGATGTTAATATGGAAGAATTGGTTGGCAATACCGATGGATTTGCGGACTCTGGGTATGTCTATGGTGACCGTGTTTGGGAAAATGAATTTATTGCCTTCCTATAGCGTTAGTTCTGCTATTGTTCAGCGCTATCTTGGCCCTATATTGGATGCGGCCCTTTCTCAAAATCCTTCAATTCAATCTACGGCTATTGATGTTTTAAGCTTCACCGTCAAACAAGGTTTAGCACATCCTCTACAGGTTGGCGGTTTGGTATCTATCCAATCATGCAATAGTTGATATTTGCACCCAGTCGTTCCCTGTTATCGTTGCGCTGGAAACCAGCCCTCTCCCTCATCTTTCAAATCGTGCAAGCGCACTTCATTCAGTCTTGCATACGAAGCACGCGTCGCTACTTAATACCCGATACAGTGCTAGTGCTCGTGCATCGTTCGATTATCAAAAGAAGGTTGCATCTGGATCCGTAATAGGTTCGTCGTCCACTTCATATCTGTCACATTGAAGCCAAGCCAAGCTTTCTATCAGGATATCGTGCTCAAGCGCCTCCAGTAGCACTTTTGCAACGGTGGTACTCTCTTGTTCGTGAAAAGCGGGCAATGAGGCAAGATTTCTTGAAAGCATTGGTCAAAGTCTTCCAGGAGAGCCCCGTTAATCGCGCCAGTCAGGTATGCTGACCGTGAATGATTTTCACTCGAATGACCTCTCAATTATTTCCCACCTTATAGGACGACGTTGATTTTACACGATATATGGCTGAGAACTTCTCTGCTTTCGATTATAAGACGCAGGAAGAAGTTATCACTGTCATCAAGTATCTAACCGTCGTGCTTTCTACGACTGGGATGCAATTACTGGAGACCATCTCACCTTCACATTTACTTTCTCATCTGCGGAGCAATTCTAATCCAGTCCCTGCACTGTCAATGTCGAACATTTCGGTGTGTTGCTATCTTGTTTGGACGGATAAAGGGTTTGTTGACCTACTTTTCGCCTGTAGAATCAGATGGAAGGAGTTATTGAAGCCACTCGTACGCATCGCATTGAATAATATTCTGCTGACAGCAACCCTAACGTGTCAACTAGCTGCCAACCCTTCTGTAGACCTCCAAGAAAGGATTGCCGTCATGAGGAGCTCTGTCATTATTGCGATGGCTATGCTTCTTAAGGCTCACCTGAAAACTCTTTATTCTTTATCAGAAGAGCAAGTCACGGTCTATTATTGCAACGAACAAGCAACCTGACAATTAACCTTTAGGAAATGCAGCAAATTCTCTTTAGGAAAAAAGAGTGCGATTGGGGACAAACCTGCTGTGAAGCGGCACGACAACATGATGCTCTCTTGGAACCAACTACCATTTGCTTTGAATCCTATACGTACAACAGAAGATGTTGAATCACAAAAGGCTCGGGTAGGTCTATGTTATCAACTTGTTTCGGTGGGCTCTCATTTGACGGATTCCTTTCTTTTCTTAGTTCCTCGAAATTTGGAACGAGGATGGTGTTAGTGCCGAGCCTGAAGACGAATTCCTCTAATAACGAGTAGGTTGCCGTACCCTGCTTAATTTGTTGCTTTAGATGTTTGTATGCTTTGCTTGATGAATCATTGGGGTCTTTTCCGATGTTATTGTATAGATCGTAATAAATACTGTCCCAAGCGCTCATCATTTACGTAAGCCTCCAGGAGGTTTAGCCATGAATGAGCTAACAACTGTAAATAGCTCTCCTCCTCATCATGGCAGAGGTCGCTGCGCCACTGCCATCTGACCCTATGCAGACGGAGGCTTCCGTGCCTTCATCAATTCCTACCCCTGCAGAGCCAGAAAATGTGTGTGAAACCCTCTACATTCAAAACTTGAACGAGAAGATCAAGACAGATGGTGAGTTCACTCCTTCCAAACTTGCTTAAACGCTCATAGAGGCCGCTTTTTTTTTACAGTGATGAAAGCTTCTCTGATGGGTTTATTCAAGTCGTATGGAGAAGTTTTGGATGTCGTCGCACATAGCAATCTGCGCATGCGTGGCCAGGCATTCGTGTCCTTCGCTTCCAAGGATAGTGCAAGTAAGGCATTAAAAGAGGTGCAGCGGTTCCCATTATACTCAAAACCCATGGTAAGCCATCTAGTCGTTCTTTGAGAACTGATCTTAATCTTCTGCAGCAAATATCATTTGCGAGAACACGATCGGATGCAGTGGTGAAGACAGTAGATGGTGAAAACTTTGAAGCGCACAAGGCACGTAGAGATGAGCATAAAAGTATGTTTCCTATGTTTCACATCCCGATTGCGTATCGGTTAACACTTTATTAGAAGCCACGCGGTATTCGAATCCCTTGAAGCAAAAGTTACGCGCTAAGAGGATGGCAGCAGAGAGTGCGCTTTTACCTTGCTCCTTGAGACGTGTGATTCACCTTTGCGTTTGTAGTGGATGGCGCTGCAGCGGTGCCAGCAGCCAAGCGGCCTAACGTGCAAATGCCAGACGAATACCTACCGCCCAACAAGATTCTCTTCCTGCAGAACTTGCCCGAAAATGTCACTAAAGATCAACTGGTGACCCTCTTTTCTCAGTATGTACATATTCAAATTTCTCGGGCGCCGACTGCTAACCCTGGATGGCATAAGATACCCCAACTTGTACGAAGTACGTCTCATCCCAACGAAGAAAGATATTGCTTTCGTGGAGTTCTTGGACGAGGGAAGTTCAGGTGTTGCAAAGGATGCACTACACAACTACAAACTCGATGGAGAGAACAAGATCAAGGTGAGGCTTATCCATGCACTCTTTACGATCGTTGCTAACATGTTTTCACCCAGATCACATTCGCAAGGAAATAGTCTCTGTATCTACTGTATTTTGCTTGTAACAGAATAATAATTTCTTTTTAAATATTCTCCATTAAATGAATTCGAATTCAATCAAGGCACAATTGAGACGAGGGATATATTTGACAAGTTGACAATTTACCAGTACATATGATGGATGGCTACGTACTAGAACGTACTCCATCGCCAATACGACTTGGCAAAAAAAAATTATTATAAAGGAGTGGCGCTACACGCCGGCAAAAACCGGGACGGCATTTTCCAGATCTTTGCCTCTCTCGATCTTGGGTTTTCCTGCACACGGCCAGCTACGCCATAATCGGACGAGAAGAGAACGTAGGAGCGCCCTCAATACCCCGCGCACTGGCGGGGAAAAGATATGGGAATACGCCAGCCCAAATGGACAGCCAACAGTATGATCGGTAAGGACATTGCACACGACGTCGTGAAAGAACTGTCTCATTGGATCTTCAGCTGGCGCGGGTGGCGGCCTAATTGCCAGCATTGCGACATGCCCTTTAGATGTCGTTAAGACCAAGTTACAGGCTCAAAGGGCGCTACAAGGGCAACGAGGATATCTAGGTATCACGGGTGCGTCTACTGAAATTTATCTACAGCAATTTGTCTTCTGACTAGGTTGGGTATAGCGACTATAAAGGATATTCTCACAGAAAATGGTTTTCGCGGCCTATATCGCGGCTTGGGGCCGACGATCCTTGGTTATTTGCCAACTTGGGCCATTTACTTTGCAGTATACGACGGCATCAAGGGATTCTTTGGAGAACCCCCCATGGGTGGAATTCCAAAGAAAGACCACGAGCGACTTTACCCTGCTGCGCAACCTAAAGGATACCAACCTGTTGCAAGAGAGCATCCGTGGTCATTGCATATACTGTCCGCTATGACTGCTGGGGCAGCGAGCACAATATGTACGAACCCGTTATGGGTTATCAAGACCCGGTTCATGACTCAGACGAAGGACGAGATCCGGTACAAACATACGCTGGATGCGGCTTTGACGATATATCGGACCGAAGGCCCTCGTGCGTTTTATCGCGGTCTTGTGCCGAGTTTATTGGGGATTTTTCACGTTGCTGTGCAGTTTCCTCTGTATGAACAACTGAAAGTTCTTGCTCGTAAGTGCCGCTTGGATGATGATATGCTTTTTTTGCTGACAGATATGCAGAAGGCGAGTCGGATAAGCCGTTGACGAGCCAGACGATCCTTTTATGCTCTGCGATTTCAAAAATGACGGCTTCAATTGCGACATACCCCCACGAAGTAGTACGAACGCGGCTACAAACACAGCGACGGCCGCTGGCGGATGACATGTCGTCGGATGGGATGATCAAACAACACCAGCGAAGAGGTGTTATCTATACCACCAAGAAACTCATCAGGAAGGAAGGGTGGACCGGCCTGTATAGAGGACTGTCGATTAATCTTATTCGCACTGTGCCCAACAGTGCTGTTACTATGTTAACGTGGGTATTTTTTTTTTTTTTTTTTGGTATGTGATGTGTGTCGAGCTGAAAGATTTATGAAAGCTACGAGCTGCTTATGCGCCATCTGAATTCGCGGACTAGGCAATAGAAATTCTAGAGTATGTATTAGTAGCTTGAAATGAGAAGTTATTGCGAGTAGCCAGAGTTGACCGATGCTAGCGGCGGGAGTCCGTGTCCAACCGACCAAAGTTCCGAAGTTGCCGAGAATAGAAAAATATAAGTAAATAGGGCCGTCATCACTCTCCACAACCACCGCGCCTTCTGCTCATCGTTCGCCATGTTGTCCAGGCAAGTCCTGCGTCGCTTCCCTGCGACTTATAGGGCATCTTCAAAATTGTTTCCGTCCCAGCTCTTGAGTCTTCATCGTACTTATGCGATCGCCCAAGGGCCGTCTCCACACGACGCTTTTGCGAATGGGACCAATGCCTACTATGCAGACCAGATGTACCGCCATTGGAGGCAGGACCCTAAATCTGTCCATCCCTCTTGGGATGCATACTTCTCTGGGCTTGACAGCGGGCTGCCTAGTTCCCAGGCTTTCTCTCCTCCTCCCAATACCGCTTTTCTCCCCCACCCAGCTGACGGTGCACCAGCACTCCATGCCAATGGTGGAGCAGAATTGGACGTCCATCTCAAGGTTGGTTTGCATCCCTCTTTATCTTGTAGTGGTCATAGTCATTTTTGCTACTTAGACTCAACTCCTTGTTCGTGCATACCAAGTGCGCGGACATCACGTCGCTGAACTAGACCCTCTCGGTATCATGGACCCCGACCTCGTTGACATGCAACCTCCCGAACTAGAACTCAGTCGCTATGGCTTCACCGAACGCGACCTTGAAAAAGACATCACTCTTGGCCCAGGAATCCTCCCTCACTTTGCAACAGATGACCGAAAAACGATGAAACTCCGTGAAGTCATTTCGCTTTGCAAACGAATTTATTGTATGTGCCTACTTCTTTTTTTTTTTTTTTTTTTTTTTTTCAATGTACCGTTAGCTGACACCTAATCAGGTGGCGCTGTGGGTATCCAGTATGTCCACATCCCAGATAAGGAGCAATGCGATTGGATCAGGGAGCGTGTCGAGGTTCCAAAACCATGGAATTATTCCGTTGAAGAGAAACGCATGATTCTTGACCGCCTGATCTGGTCAGAGTCCTTTGAAAAGTTCATGGCCAGCAAGTACCCCAACGAGAAGCGTTTCGGTCTCGAGGGTTGCGAGGCTCTTATCCCCGGTATGAAGGCTCTCATCGACCGCTCTGTTGACAGTGGCGTCAAACATATCACCATTGGCATGCCCCATCGTGGTCGCCTAAATGTCCTCGCCAACGTCATTCGAAAGCCCATCGAAGCCATCCTCAACGAATTCTCTGGCACTGAGTTGGAATCACCTGCTGGAGACGTCAAATATCACTTGGGTGCCAATTACGTCCGACCCACTCCCTCCGGCAAGAAGGTATCCCTTTCCCTCGTGGCCAACCCCTCCCATCTTGAGGCCGAGGATCCTGTCGTTCTTGGAAAGACGCGTGCCATTCAGCACTTTGAGAACGATGAAGCCGCACACAACACGGCAATGGGTGTCTTATTGCATGGTGACGCTGCATTCGCTGGTCAAGGTGTTGTCTACGAGACCATGGGCATGCACAATCTTCCTAGCTATGGCACAGGAGGCACCATCCACCTTATCGTCAATAACCAAATCGGTTTCACCACCGATCCCCGCTTTTCGCGTTCCACTCCTTATCCCTCGGACATTGCCAAGTCCATAGATGCGCCCATCTTCCACGTTAACGGTGACAACGTCGAGGCTGTTAACTTTGTTTGCCAGCTTGCGGCCGAGTATCGCGCCAAGTGGAAGAAGGATGTCGTCGTCGATATTGTCTGCTACCGTCGTCACGGTCATAACGAGACTGATCAGCCCAGCTTCACTCAGCCTCGCATGTATCAAGCCATCGCCAAGCAACCCACTCCTCTCACTCAGTACACCAAGTTCCTCGTCGGCCGCGGTACTTTCACTGAGAAGGACATTGAGGAGCACAAGAAGTGGGTCTGGGGTATGCTCGAGACTGCCGCTGCCGCTGCCAAGGACTACGTCCCCACCAGCAAGGAGTGGCTCTCTGCGTCATGGCAAGGCTTTCCTTCACCCAAGCAGCTCGCTGAGCAAACACTTCCTACCCGCCCAACTGGTACTGATGTCGCCATCCTGGAGCGCGTTGGCAAATCCATTTCTCAATGGCCTGCCGGTTTCATACCTCACAAGAATCTCGCCCGTATCCTCTCCTCACGCGGAAAGACGGTTGAAGAGGGCAAGAACATTGACTGGTCCACTGCCGAGGCCCTTGCCTTCGGATCCCTCGCCCTTGAGAAGATCCACGTCCGTGTATCTGGTCAGGATGTGGAGCGTGGAACGTTCTCTCAACGTCATGCAGTGATTCATGACCAGAACAACGAACAGCAGTATATTCCCCTCAACGATCTCGGCTCGAACCAGGCTCGCTTCGTGGTTTGCAACTCCTCCCTGTCCGAGTACGGAACCCTTGGTTTCGAGCTCGGCTACTCCCTCGTCTCTCCTGACTCTCTGACGGTTTGGGAGGCTCAGTTCGGTGATTTTGCCAACAACGCACAGTGCATTATCGATCAGTTCATCGCAGCTGGAGAGAGGAAGTGGCTTCAGCGCACAGGCCTGGTGATGAGTCTGCCCCATGGTTATGATGGACAGGGTCCTGAACACTCGAGTGGAAGGATTGAGCGCTTCCTCCAGTTGTGCGATGATCATCCTCATATTTTCCCCACTCCCGAGAAGATTGAGCGTCAGCATCAGGACTGCAACATGCAGGTTGTGTATCCCACGTAAGCCATTTCATCTTGAATTTTGCTACATCCCAATGCTTATTTTTCTCGCCAGAACTCCCGCCAACTACGTATGTTTCGTTTTAATATTGAATCTGGGATTTGCTAACATGCCGTCTTCAGTTCCATGTCCTCCGTCGTCAAATTCACCGTGATTTCCGCAAACCTGTACGCCACGCTTGATATACCGTTGCTCTCTCACTGACTGCTGTGGCCCAAATCTAGCTCATCGTCTTCTTCTCTAAAAGCCTTCTCCGCCACCCCCGAGCCCGCTCTGATTTGTCTGAAATGGTCGGAGACACCCACTTCCAACGCTATATACCAGAACCCTTCCAGGAGACTCTCGTTGCTCCTGAAGAAATCAAGCGCCATATTCTCTGCACTGGTGAGTCCATATGGATGCCTTTTGCGTAACCTTTGTTAAACGTAGGACATAGGCCAAGTATACCATGCATTGCTACAGGAGCGTGAGGACAGGGGCATCAAGGATGTCGCTATCAGTCGGATTGAACAGCTTTCACCTTTCCCTTACGACCAGGTACGTTGTTTCCCTTTGCCACATGCATTAGTCTGGTCTCACATCTCCTTTAGTTAACACCCCATCTCGACATGTACCCCAATGCCGATCTGCTCTGGTGTCAGGTGAGCTGCGCTCTGTCTTTAGAAGTCGGACGATTCCTGATAATTGTGTAGGAGGAACCTCTGAACAATGGTGCTTGGAGCTACATTGGCCCTCGTATCTACACCGCCGCCGGGCAAACACAGCATCACAAGAGCAAGTACCCATACTATGCTGGACGTGGCCCTACTAGCTCCGTCGCAACTGGCAGCAAGGTACGAGATTATATGACTATTCTTTGTCCACAGTTGTGAATATTTTATTCTCGCTAGGCCCAACACAAGAAGGAGATTGAGATGTTCCTCAACGATGCCTTTGATTTGTCGAGCGGCCACCATTAAATACAATATCTAATAAAGAACAGCGTAGTAACGCAACCCATAATGTATATAATGCCCTTGGTTTCTTTCCAGCAACCCCAATATATAATGACCATTTTTTCATCTAAATCTGCGTTTGGCCAGCATCGCGTCGGCCCCGTTATGGCCAAGTAGTATGAGTACATCAAATATGTCGCCAACTCTAGTTGGCTAACAGCAATCAGATGGATGGAATATACGACAGGGTATTTTAACGAAAAGATATCAGTATTTAGAGAATCCTTCTTTCTCCTCGGCCTTTTGGCGCCAGCCCTGGCCGCGATATCCAACGAGTACAATGAGCATTCCGCTGATGAACATGAGTCCTGCCCAAAGAGTGTACGTCCAACCTGAGGGAAAAGGGGTTGTCAGGTAGCCGATTAATATATGAATCAGTGTTGCCTACCGTCACCTAGGTTGTCCTGAACAGACGTCGAGATGAAGATTGACAATTTATGGCGTTGAATGGCGGATGGCTCACCTGAAGTGGAACAGCAATTTCTATGGCTATAAAAGCAAAACCACCACGGAAGGCACTGTTAACTGCTACTGCAGACGAGGACCGACCAGCATTTGAGTCAACGATATATGCGAGAGTGCTAGCATACGTCCAACTGCAAAGAAAGTTCAGTCTGGGATGTAGCGAACTTGATGGAAGTCTCGTTCTTTCACATACATCGCGAGGAAGCCAGTGAAAAACAGAAAGACGCATATGGCAGCCACATGGACATGCTTTTCACAAATCCATCCATATGCCAGAACAAATGGGGGTAGTAATGAAGCGCTATAAATAATGCTCTTCAAGCGAAGCTGTACCAACCGACATTAACAACGCTATTGCTGTGAGGAAGACCTACAGATGCTTACCTCTGGATAGCTGACGTTCCCGTTGGCTACTTTGAGTCGCGCTAGTTCACGATCAGAGAAACGGCCACCTAGCACGCTACCAGTTACAGAGCCTGGGCAATAGAGAAGCCGTTAGATCGACTTGAGATAAATAACATAAGGAC
The DNA here is from genome assembly GCA_018220975.1 of Tephrocybe sp. 9980TJB. Classification (NCBI taxonomy): domain Eukaryota; kingdom Fungi; phylum Basidiomycota; class Agaricomycetes; order Agaricales; family Lyophyllaceae; genus Tephrocybe; species Tephrocybe sp. 9980TJB. The sequence continues at coordinate 30,254 of JABAJU010000044.1, forward strand.
GTACCAGCTCCGTGCGCGACAAGAATAAGCCCAGTCATCAGTGCGTTATAGTTATAAGACATGCTAAGAGTACGGGCGGATGCATATGGTATGAAAAATCCCAAAGCAAACTGAAGACCTAAGTTTAAATTTGGGCTCTAAGCATAAGGGGGTTCATAAAGTTGTATGGCACCTACCAGAAGCAAATAAAATTAACATATTATTGACGCGACGCATCACCATGAAAATAGGTTTGGCTGGATTAACATCTAGCAACCTAAGTTTGACCGACGTTTCAGTACTAATGTTGCCTTTTTCAGCGTCAGCACTTGGGTCCTTTTCTGACAGCTCTTCAGAGTCATTCTTGTTTGCCGCTTCTTCGAGTCGCCTGAGCAAGTTCTGGTAAGTAAGACTTCGCTCCTTTCGAAAAGTATCTTGGAAGAAGACAATAAAGCAGACACAGTAGCAACCGGCAACTATACAGAGGAACCAAAATATGGCTCTCCAGCCGAAGCCCGTAGTGAGTCCACCACCTAGAATAGGTCCGATTGACTACGACACACAAATTGTGTTGAGGATATGCCAGTGGGAAATACATAGTACTCACAGTTCCAAGCAGCGGCGCCACGTAAAATATACCCATCTAGCGCAGAAGATATACACCGCTTTACGCATCAATGGCAATGTCTAGTCTTACCTTTGTGCCTCGTTCTTTGGGTTCAAAGATATCTGCCAGAGTTGCTGCGCCGATTGTGATTATAGCGCTAGTCCTAACAAACCTGTCAGATTTTCTCCGCTCATAATTTGAAATTTCAGGCTCTCACCCTGTCGCTTGAAGACATCGAAAACCAATGACACTATATATGAATGTCAGCCAGGTCTTGGAATAAGAATGGAGCTGACACTCACTAGCCTATACTCTTACTCGTAGCAGTGAGGATGGACGCCACTGTGGCTAAGGCTAAGGAGGCACAGTATACTACCTGCAATGGACATTGGAACAACGTTAGGCGGTAAAAGGGATATCTTTGGGAGATGTGTGTACCTTTCGACCCTTGACCTCACTGATTGCTGTCCATATCAACGGAGTGAGGCCTTGGACGAGGATGAACCCCGATATACTCCAACTAAATTGAGAGCTTGTAGCTGGGAGTTCCGTCTGCATTTGTTGTACAGCCGCTATAGCAATAAAAGGTCAGCCACATGAGTGACAAAAGGCTGTTGAACCTATTCCTCACGATTCTGAATGCTCCAAGACAGCCCGGAATTTAGACATGCAGACGCAATCAGTGTCAGAACAAGGTTCTACTCAAGTATGAGGATGCTTTCAATTTTAGTATAGGGGAAACCTTGGAAACCTTTCGAAGTGAAGACCACTGTCGGGGATCGTTCACTACTGGCATATGCTCAATATCCGGTCGTATGGCCTCGGCTGGGGACATAAAGGAGTTATTTGGCGGGGCTGAGGCTGGGTGTGTTTCGGCATCGCTATCGAGCGTCAGTGACGATTGTGAGGGCAAGGACATCGTAAGTAAGAAAAGGCGGATAACCCGGAGGCATAATCAGAGGGTCGCTTATTTTAAAGAGCTATACAGCAAAGTTGCCAGGAGTTGCCGAGAATGTAAAGAGAGAGAGATTCCGAAGGTCCGATTCCAGGTGTCCTCCCTCATAAAGTCGGGCCTGCACACTGTGAACGCTTTTACCATCCGTGCTGAAGAGTTTTACATCCAAAGCCCAGTTATATACAAGGTTCTCGTCATTAAAAGCACGTTCATGCGATCGTATCGTCATGCCGTTTGACAACTTAAGACAAGTTTATATCATAACAGGAAAGAGAAAAATCAACGTCAAACTGATTATTAAGAGACCTAGCACTGCGCCACTGCACCTACCGAGAAAGGCAAACGTTCTTATAATGCAACAGCAAACTAGTTTACTAGTGCTGACAACAAGATCTATCCAGACAGCTGTCTACTTGAATGCTGTTGCCCAATTATTAGGTCTTCCGTCTGAAGGGTAAAGTGCTACATTCTGATGTCTACTGGTAATACATGAGTTGATCTATGACGCTCATCAGGATTAGTCCCAAGGGCACCTGCCCAATAAATACCCCGGATATGCAATTAATTCTCCTGAAATCCAACTAAATCCACATTCTAGATTAAGCACTCTGTTTTTCGAGGATTTTTACCCCCTGTACAGGCGGTGATAGCGCTTGACGTGCTGCGATATCCCTTCGTCGAACATACCACTGAATAAGAGGTAGCGTGATGCACGAGATTGAAGCCCAAACAAGCAGTATTCCGAAATTCATACCCACTTTCGATCTGTTAGTATGCATCACCGACGACGCAAGAAAATACACCTCACCATTGTTCTTCGTTCCAAAGACAATGCACCGCACTGCACGAGACACATTGTAGAAGGGCGTCGCATATCCATAGTTGTAAACCTTTGGCAGAACCTCTATGGGGTATATACACACGGAGACATCGACTGTGGGTTGACTATTAGCCCTGCATTATAGACTATGGATTGAAATGGAACGTACTGATGATCCAGATGATCATGAAGAACGGGATGAATCTTGCCGTGAGGATGGTAATAAGGGATTCTAGGGCAAGTCCACTACAATAAAAACGTCAGAAGGAAACTTCTCACGCAGAACATCGGCACCCACACTGCCAACATGCCGACCCAATTCAACATCCAGAACACAAGGAATCCGCTATAGCCAAATCTAACGCAGCGCGTAATAAAGGTGAGCACATACTTTCCGATCCAAGCAAAAAAAGGCAACGTACTTCCTAGAGAAGGGAACCTGGAATGCCACACTAAGGAGTGCGTAAAACAACTACGGTCAAGTTAGCTCAATTGACATTAGGTACAACTAGGGAAAAGCTGACTGAGATGATGAAATAGGCGCCGATTGATGACGCAAATCGGGTCACGATCAGCGAACGAAGGGACAGATTACGGTTGAGCCCTGAGACTTCACGAGCACCGTTCAGGATCATCTACAAAGAATATTAAGAATGAGGCCTCGAAAGATGTGCGGGACTTAACGCACGACGACGACAAACGACAGAATTAGTTGGTAAATCAAGCCAACGAATGTCACAGCTGTGGCTCTGGAAGAGTTTGCGGTATCAGTATCTGCGCATACCTGGCCATAACATGGGACACGTACACAGGGATATCGAAGGGCACGACGTTGTTTATAGTATAATATATCGGAGTAACAAGGATCTGGGGCGATGTTGCAAGGAGCCCTGTTAAATTCGAATGGGATACTTGTTGGGCTGCTAATTGAACCGCGAACTGTCGTGTAACTGTGTCCAGTGTTGCAATTGCCTATTCAATCTAAGCCACAGACATCCACAAAAGAAAAAAGAATCTTACAGATGGATTGGTGAAGATTCGACTGTACACATGTGATGAGATGAGACAGCTTGTATTCGTTGCTGGAAGCACTTACTATGCATTTTCGTTACGCGCTTCATTACCATACAGAGTGATCGCTTCTGAACCGTCATATGTAGCGTTTGGTGTTGCAAGTGAAGACTGAAGGCGTGATGTAGAACCGGCGTTTACTGCATGCGCAATGGAGTCAGAACGAGATCCCAATTTAGAAGAAGTATCAAGTATAGCATGACATACTTGCAATCACAACCCATGTTTTCTCTTCCCGCACGGAATTCGCCAGGTCATCAAGGCCATTGGAAAATTGGCTTGCAGGGATGGCTGTATATGTGATCAGGCCCTCGGCCTGAACTTGTGCTGAAGTCAAAGCTTGAACAACTGATTGTCCAACTAAGCCTCCGTCGAAATCCTGGAAAGAAATTTAGAGAGGCAGATGGCGTAACGAGCAGAGAAGGACTCACCACTACCCATCCGTTAAAATTTCGTACGGGTGATTTCCACAGCGAGCCCCAATAAATCGGAAGGATAGCAAAAATGGCGATGATGACTGACATCACGCCACCAAAGAGGATCTTGAAATAGATCTTCCGTTGAATAGCATTATTCTCATCGAAAAATCGACTACTAAACAACGGTTGCTCTGGTGGGGCAGGGATGGTACTCGCGAGCTCCTCTATGGTAGGTGATGGAGAGTATTGGGCGTCGCTACTGGGTGCTGGCATGACCGATGAAGGTTACTGACTGTTCCTCGATGTCCTCTAAGTCGATTCCTTGAAGCGCGTCCAAAGTAAAAATGGCGGAAGAGCATGATCGTCATCCTCTATAAAGGCAGTGGCCGGATGTAATCAAAGTGACATCGCGCGTCGGTTGAACGGCAATTTAAACGGAAGCATCATCATTCTCCCTCCGTCGTGCCAGGATATATAATTCTGGTGATATGATTGCTAACATGCTCCATGAGCTCACCTGAATGGCTGACAGACATCGCATGCGTTTTATTATTGATGGTGTCATCTACAAACTTTTCGAGTCATTCCACCCATTTTCTTTTCAATGCATGACCAATCCGGATTTTCTACCATCGCTTGTACAGCAGCACTTGACCCTCCAGATCCCGCTGAATTGTTTCCCGTGAACATCTCAACTACTTCGATGAGCACTAAAATAGTTGAGGTCGATGTCACTCGATTCACTCGGATCTTGACAGTATTTACTCGCTCAGGAGTGTGTTTCAGCTCCCAACGTCTTTGTTGACCTTCCCAAGGTATAACTGACTTTCAGCAGATGCAAATCAGTGTGTTTCGAATTCAATCACTTTGTCTACTGAATATTATTCTTGCTGTCTACTATACTACTTCTGTACTTGTACTATATATTAAATGTATGGATATAATTGTAAATCTCTATCTCTCTATCCTTTGATAGTCCCTAGGGTACCTTTCAGAAGACGGATAATGAAGATCAAAATATTAAGTACAACCCGAAACAAAGGCCATTAAGCCCCCTGGACTTCACATTTCTTGGTATCAGGTATTATTTGCATCACATCAGCCTGTGCAATATCTCTTCGACGAACAAACCACTGAATGAGGGGAAGTGTGATGCACGAGATGGTAGCCCACACGATCAGAATTCCGAAGTTCAATCCGACTGTCGAGAGGGAGTCCATTAACCTTATTTATAGATGAAAATGAAAGGAAAAACACACCCATATTCTTGGTCCCAAAAACAATACACCGGACGGCGCGAGAAACGTTGTAGAAAGGCATTGCATACCCGTATCGGAAGACCACAGGTAAGACCTCGATGGGAAATATACACACCGACACGTTGACTAGGTTTCAAATGCCAATCAGCATGATAAGGATCAGATGCGAGGTGAAAGCACGCACCAATGACCCAGAGGATCATGAAGAAAGGTATGAATCTTACTGTGAGCAGCGTCATGAGTGACTCGAGTGCAAGACCGCTGTAGATGAATTGCCAATCAATAATGCAGAACTTTTTGAAGGCATTAAATAAAACCTACACCGCGAGCATGCCGACCCAGTTGAGCATCCAGAAGACAAGAAATCCACTGTGGCCGAATCTGAACAGGTAGATGAGTTAGCTAATCGGTTGATATGGGGATCACTTACTTCGTGCTGAAATCAAGCTGGAATGCAAGGCTGAGTAGTGCGTAGAACAGCTATAGTTCCCATCAGTGAAGAGCAAACATGAAGGACATGCATACTTACAGACACAAAGAAATAGGCGACAAAACATGACACCAGTCGAGTAACAATAAGCGAGCGCAGGTTCAAATTCTGGTTGAGCTTCGCTGCGTCGCGTGCTGCGTTGCAAGTCATCTACAGAAGAAGAAGGGTCAGGAAACCGTGCTCTCCCTGGCAAAGAATAGACTTACAACAACGAAAAATGACAGAATGAGCTGATATATCAGGCCGACAAACGTCACTGCTGATGCCCTGGGATTATCGATACCTATAAGTCTTCGGAATAGATTATGCAAGAAAGTATAAACGCACACAGGATGATTGAATGGTGCGACATTGTGTAATGTGTATGATATCGGGCTAACGATAGTTTGAGGAGAAGTTGTGAGAAGCGTTGTCAAGTTCGACGGCGTCGATGCCAGTTGTGCCGCCATTTGGAGAGCAAACTTTTGTGCGATTGCATTAAGAGTTCCCTCTGCCTTTTGTGCAAAATAACGTGAGTATCTGCTACATTGAATAGATAAAGGAAATCTTTACAGATGGCACAATGAAAGATCGACTGGTAACATTGGTGAGCTAGATCAAAGCTGTAATCGAATATTGACCAAACTTACTATGCATTCTCGCTGCGCGCTTCATTACCGAAAACGGTGATAGCTTCTGAGCCATCATAAGACGCGTTTGGATTTGCGATTGAGGCCTGAAGACGAGCTGTGGATCCAACATTTACTATAAGTGGAATAAGATAAGCTCAACAAAGGCCAAAGACGCATAGAAAGTAGGGGGCGCACTTGCAACTGCTGCAAAAGTCTTTTCCTCCCGAATCGCAGTAGCTAGCTCATCAAGTCCTCCAGGAAACTGACCTGATGGAATGGAGCTCCACGTAACCAAGCCTGTCGTACTGACTTGTTCAGAGACCAATGCCTGAACAACCGTCTGGCCAACCAAACCCCCGTCAAAGTCCTGCGAATATGGTCATGAGTGGGAATAGCTGAGCAAAAGAAAGAACTGACTATAACCCATCCATCTAGATTTTGTACGGGCGTCTTCCAAAGTGATGCCCAATAAATAGAAAAGACAGCAAAAATAGCCAGGATCACTGAGAAGACACCACCAACTAGGACCTTGAAATAGATACCCCGCTGTATGGCATTGATCTCGTCAAAGAAGTTCCGGCTGAAGGGCTTCTCCTTCGACGTGGCCTCAGATACTGGAGAAAGGGAGCGTTGTAAGTCGAGACTGTGTGAAGACATGGTGACCCAGGGCTTGCTTGTACCTTGGTTATATGTATGTGAATCCGGAAATACGGATGAGGGATAATATTGTCCTTGGCGAGACTAAAAGTTCCTGGTCTAGTGGCTGACCCTCAAGCGCTACAAGGCCGTCGTAATCAAAATGACACACGACCACAGCAGAGCTCAAAAACGAACACGGATCGTCGGATATCATGCACGCGTCGCGTGCCACCGATCTACATGGGTGCCTTTCACTCACTAGTCAGTACTCAGTACTTAGCACATACTTACAGTAATTCCACAAGACCTCTGTGGAACGGGCCCCGACCAGGGACCTATCGATACGCCACTTACCAAGTTACTGTGTTCTGGAGACTGGCAGTTATTACTCATACTATGTTTGATACGAATCTCACTGCGCATTGAGCTGTGCCTGGATCCTATAAAGATTTTTTTCAAAATCTATACCATGTCTATAGGCTGCCTGCTACTTGAAGCTACCGCATTATATGTTTGTGCCACAGCTATGACCCCAGACTGCGTACTACTTGAAGCAATCGGAGTTTGCCTTTCTGTAACAGTTATCGTATGACTCTCGCACATTTCGTTTTCCCCATCAACCTCTATGTCATTTTCAGCTTCAGGCGTGCCAAAACTGTTAGAATGGGAGAACTCGGTGATCAAACCACCATCACCGAATATCAGACCCGAGACGGGATTAGAGCGCGACGCGCTGGATGCTTCAAATCCCTCTTTGGAGAAACGGCGGATGTACAGCAGAAATCGCGAAGTGAGAAGGCACGACAGCCTATTCAATGTTGGTGAGCGGAGTAATTCCGGTGCCGTAATGATTTATATATACTCACGGAAGGGTTAATGCGTTGAGCAGTTTGATGAGAAAGTTGTCGGGCTACATCTGATAAGCATTCCTATCTCGACTCTGAGAAGGAGCAGACGCGTTACCTTTATGACCTGTTGAGCGGTTAACACATCAGACGCATATAAAATCAAGACACTCACGAAGTTGAGAACCATAGCTCCGAAGGTGAAGGAAAACACCCCGCTGAAGCGCCGTCAGAAGAAATGCTGAGTTACTATTCAAGATATCCGCACCAGAAGTATAAGGCGCCTGCATAATATATCCAGATTGATGTTGTCAAACTCTGGATTTCGACATTCATAAAATTGGTCTACCTTGCCGCAATATAAAGCCTGTCATAGTCTGTAATTGGAGAGGATTCTTGTTGAATACTCGCATCGCCGACCACACAGTAAGGACAGCAACAGAAAGCTCTAGCATGCAAACAAGCAGCGATAAGAGGGTAGCCTCTGTGACCAATCTCTGACATTCGTGCATATACTTAGGGGTATTTGAAATCGCAACTCACGGCTGATAAAGAAATGCGAATTAACAGCTGACTTCAGTAAAGTTGATCAGCTTGGTACGTACAGTTGGGACGTTGAAGAGCCATGGCACTTCAAGCCAGGGACATGTAGCTGCCAAAATGTCAGTGTCAGGCCTCAATGAGTCTCGGGCCAGCGTTGCAGATACATACACCGTCGAGGAGGACACACCCAATGCCTAGAGTAGCAAGCCAAGCAAGGACCCAACGACTTTTGTTCCACAATGCGTAAGTTCTTGCACTGAAGACAGCTGTCGATGTTCGATTTAACTTAGTACATGACACGTCAAAATATCTGACTAACCGATGACAGATGCACGTCCAAGGACTGAAAGGATGCCAATGATTCGGTACCATAGATCACAACTATGGTTTTGTTAATTGTGTCTTAGTGGACGGCTAGAAAGCATCCGTGCTCACTGGCGACAATGAGGGTCAATAAAGCTTTGGTGATCTCTCAGCAATAAATATGCAGACCTTTGAGAGTTTGTTAGTTATGGCCAATAGATACAGGATGTTAGCCACTAATGCGTAGCGAGAAAGGATGTAGAGTATCGTTGAAATGCGGGGTCGTGACCGCCACACATACGTCATCTCAAGCCGGAAGGTAAGGAGATAGTCGAAGTATACTAGTGCTGGAAAACCTGTATCAGCCAGCGCATTGGCTCTATAATGCATCGACTGGATTACCTATACTGGAATACTGAATGCAGAGCTTAACAAAACTGTAGAAAGGATCAGGGACGGATAATAACCACTAAATGCAGGAGCGTACTGCGCCTGAGCCTGGGGGACGGATTGATGAGGAGGTGATGGTAAGCTGTGCGCCTGCGGTAACAGCTGTAAAGTCGTTTGTGGGATCATGGCTTTAGAGGTTCAACTTCTTGCGCCTCCAGGACAGTAGAACTTCCGCCTTAACAAGGGCCTTGCTGCATAGGATGCCGCAAACTCAACCCTCCTGAGAATGCCCACCCAAATAGAGCTAATCATCATCAAGGGGTTTTTGAGTTGAGCAGTCCAAGAACCGCTGCATGAAATAGACGTACCAGAATGTTGGAAGATGCGGAGGAACATATGATGAACACTTCAGTGTCGAAATAGACATGAGAAACAGCCTTTGGCTATAAGGTTTCATGGGGATTTCTGCATCTATAATGCTTAATCTGTGCATAAGTCTTGATGCTGATCAGCGCTGATGCCAGTGAAATGCAAGATACTTGTGGGATGGAATCAAGATCAACATATCTATCAATCAAGGTCACATCGACCTTCATTGAGGCTTCGAAGGAGCGTTCATTTGATCATCTAAATGGTACTTATTGAGGACCAACTGCTTCGAAGCGGCACAGGTATTAATACATGTAGCGAAACGCAGGGGATTTTGGTCCTTGACCGAGGTCTTCGGTGTCGACATCTTCAGCCGTGAGCTCCACACCCTGCTGCTTGTTTCGACGTCGATTTTCCATCCTCATATAAATGCCGACACTTCAGGAAAATATGTCAGCGAAGAAAGTCCATAATTAAGTTCTCTTGATAATCTTACGATGCAACTAAGAAGAAACACAGCCCACCAAAGGCCGCTGTAAAAGCGTCAGCGGAGAGAGGAAGGCAACAATGCATTGCAAACCTGATGTTGCAAGAGCTTAAAAGAAGGCTTGAATGGCCATGGTCGTTGATCATAAATGGAGTAGGGACACACCTGGTATATACTTTGGTTCATCCTTTGCCTGGAAGACGTTGGTGGATATGAGTCCAGACGAATTGGCCAGTGCGACTAAATGTTTCGTATCAGGGCCCCGAAGATAATCATGGATCTGATCAAACCTACCCATAACTGCAGCAACGACGGCACGCCTTGATTCGCTAGGGGTGTTGTTCGAGTACCTGGGACATAATAAGGTAAGATGGGGATGATGATTTGGGAAATCCAAGATCCACTTGCCATGTGCTTACTAGCACGGAGGGAGCAAATGCCTGAAACCAGGTACTGTCAGGGAGGTCTATGCCAAGGTGACTTGACTCACACCCATAGTCAATAAAAAGCAGGCAAAATATGCAACACGCTTGTATTCCAGCACATCAATGGAGCCGAGGATAACGAAACCGATGAGCGCCGTTATCAGAGGAATACAACTGGATGAAAAGATGGGCTGAGTAATTATGGCCAAATCCCGCACGCATAACTCACATATGGATAGAACGTTCGCGAAAGTAATCGGAGGAGAAGGTCAGCATGAGGAGGGCGACTGTGCCAACGACGTTTGGAGCAACAGTATAAAGATTGGTTTTGATAGTGGAATATCCCAAACTGGCGACAATTTGCGGGAGGAAGTTATTGACGCTAGCGAGTGGCACGCCGAAAGAGAGACTGATAACGGCCCAGATCCTATTGAGCTCACGTCAGGCATCTTCACGCACAGACTTGGGGGTAACGCAAGTACCAATACATCGGATCTTTGAACGGTCGAAAGGCATCCCGAATGTCCAGCTGCTCATCAACAGTGACAGAGGAATCAGAAAGGATGCGAGCTTTTGCGATATCTTTCTCCCTTTCCGTCAAAATCCACCACTTGGATGGAGAGCGAGGGAGCCAAAAGTAACAAAATATTGCCAGACAGATTGTGGCACTACCTAGCATCCTTGTAAGGCGACGATATCGTACGGCACAAAGAATTTACCTTCAATCCAAAATAGGAATTGCCATGAATGATACTTGCTATTTTGGATATGGAAAACACCGAAAGCGATAAGACCTAGATACGTATCAGCATTTTAAAACCATTCGCAAGTGAAAGGAGATGTACCAGAGAAAGCTCCGGCAATTGACGCAGCAGCTGTGGGAGCTCAATGCATGAGGCATGATTCCGCGAGGAAACGACAGTAGCGAACCATAGAAAAGGCCAATGCGCGATGCTAATTCTCCACGCTTGTAAAACGTGGAAAGATAGAACACCTATCGAAATTATTCCCAACCAACACGCTGCTAAAAGTGGAACACAGGACTCACTACTCCGGGAAGCATAGCAGATTCAAATATGCCCAGGAAAAATCGAATGGCAAAAATCTCTGCACATCGAAAAGATGGGTATCTGACGCAATGAATTTAAACAAACGTACGAGAAAAATTCTTTGCGATTCCGGCAAAAAGGGACCTTGCAAAATTGGCGTTCAAGTCATGTTCTCAACACGAGTTTCCAATAAAGAAATTCGGACGAACATAGAGCCCTGTGCAAAGAGTTTAGATTCGTAGAAATAGAAGGCAAGGACTTTTCATACAAAGCCGAACATCATGATGGGTAAGACGCGGGCGGCCGAGTAGCGCTTGACCAGTAGGGAGATAGGGGTTCCAAACCTACGGATTTTGTAGCAGTGGAGGTCAGGAAAGGGCTGAAGGGTCTGTATAATGCTTACAGGCAGAATGGAACCTGTACAAGGCGAGAAGATTAGGACAGCGAGTATGAAAAGTTGATGGAGACGCACATAGAATATCATTACAAGAATATAATACTACGAAAGTCGTCAGCGCCTTCATAGAACTACACAGGTGACGGGCCTAGCTTACCTGGTCTCCAGAAAGGTTTATATCCTAGAAAACAGTCATCCAAAGCCGTATCTTGTCATTGAAAGAAAAAACCTTGTCCCATCCGTCTGTCTTTGCATTGCCCACATTTCCCTTGTCCAGTGCATTGCACAAATACCTGGGTTTCCTTAGATGTGCATCACTTTGAGGAGAAGAGACCTACCTAGTTTCCCCTTTAATATTGAAAGACAGTTCAAGGTATACCTTGCAGTACTTACATAATTGTCAAAGGAGGGAGAATGAGAAAGTCAAATTTACGCCGCAGGCGGCTCTCCTCGTCGCGAGACGATGAAAGCCTCTCATCCTTCGTTGTATACCTATCAGATACTGCCTTTTCGGGCTCATCGTTCGCAGTATAAGCCTCAGTGCCTGCCATCGAAGACGAACAAGTTCGAAGCCAAGGTCGATGAGCCAAGAACAATGTGGAGTGGAGTATATAACCGATTCCAGGTGACAGCTAGCCCCACGCGGCTGGTCTGGTCATTCATGCCCGGGCTGCCGTAAGTAAGAGCATTTCAAGCTGTTGTAGGGAAGCAAACGTATGGTTGTGGACCGGTTTCGGCCCGAGTGATTCAACTGATTTTTAAGCGCCCGTCGATCTAACCGCCTTGCATTGTTCTATCATGTCTGTCGAGAAGATTAACTCAACCAAAAACCGGCCTGTACCTCATATCCTATGTAAGCCCTTCCATAAGATTGAAAAATTTGTCGAACTAAGCCTTGAATACAGCCCACGCGACAAAGGTCCCTGGGCTGATTTTCGTAAGCGGACAAGTGCCCATCGACATCGAGGGTGCGGTTGTTCCAGGAGGAATCCAAGAACACACAGTGCGTGACCTTCATTGATCAGAGATTTTAACCAGGCTGAAGCGTTATCGTCATCATAGGCACAATGCATCGCAAACCTCGGCAATGTCTTGGAAGCCGCAGGCTCGTCATGGGAAAAGGTCGTCAAGGTCAACATATACCTGAAAGATATGGATAACTTCGCGTCCATGAATGAAATTTACGAGAAGGTATGTGTAATCTTAGCACTAGATCCGAAGCTACAATCGAGAAACTCATTCCTGCCAGTTGGTCCCGACTCCGAAGCCAGCAAGGACGTGCATTCAGGCGGGGAAATTGCCTAATGACGTTGATATCGAAATTGAGGCTATTGCAACGTACTGAGAAATACACAGGGAATAAGCTGCCACATGAGAAATATTATGATATAATTACTGTGCGGGTTTATCTTGTCGGAGGGACAGCAAGCATTAAACATGACAGATAGGTTTGCAATGTGGCACGATCAGTGGTGGGTTGGCTTTTTTCCTGCGACAAATGACAACACAATATCAATATGGCAATGTCACGCAACAGTAAAATTGCATGCTTGAAATCGCTACCCACCATCGACAAACATGTTCCGGGTTGCAGCTGGGAGAGTTGCAATCATTCCATCCAACTCTGGTTTGAGTACAACCTGGCATCCAAGACGGCTAGTGTCGGTCAAACCAAATGCCATGTCGAGCATGTCATTTTCCTCGTCATCCGGTTCCGGTAGACGATCATAGTGTTCTGGTGTAAGAATGACATGACATGTAGAACATGCCACTGATCCTTCGCATGCACCTAATGATTTGGGAAGGTTTGCCAATTTGAGATATGAAGTAGAGACGTGCAAAGGAACAGCAATGTAATAAGCGTGGACCAGTCAGCTGAGAATTTACATACGCACCCTCCAAGTCAATGTCATACTCGTGTGCTATAGATAGTAGGTCGTCGCCGTCATTTCCCTCGACAGTTTTAATGAGATTTCCCTTGGCATCCTTGAAGTGGACCTTGATCCTACAAAAAGGTTGGCGCGAGAGAGAATTAAGGAGAAAAGAACAAACCCAGTTCCTGGTTCAGGACGTTCTACATGTCCATGACGTATTGCTACCAATAATGATCAGATTATGCTCTTTGAGAATAACATGAAGGATAACATACTGGCCGATGAATGCAGACTCTGTGTCCGGGGTTTTGAGAGCCACGCTTCCGGCGAGAGATTCTTTCGTCGCAGGCAAGACTGTGACCATGAGTGAATGTTTCTATGAATGGGCCGAGCGGCTGCGCGTTTACAGATTTGTGCCGTTGTTTGAAACATGAGTACGCTGGCTTGACAGAAAAAAGTTTCGCGGACGCGTCTGATCGGCGTATACGTCTAAGCAGTTGTTTTCCGTTGTTTGTTCTCTCCAACCTTTCTTTGGATCACGATGCAGGATGGACGCGCCCCACGGTAGGACTCATCCTTGTACTGTACAGTACCAAAGATACTAAATGCAAGGTACAGGATAAAAAACCGGGCACCAGCAGCGATTCAGGCAAGAAAAAAAAGCTTAACTTTGTATCAAATTCCGACTGACGCTCTCCATGTAGATTACAGCTGAACAGCTGCTTCGGGAGGTACGTTCACTACGGATATTTGTTGAATATCATTTAGAAATATTTACCATAGGCTCAAGAGAGACAAGAAACAGCCTTTCGCGCGCCAAGGCAACGAGTAGAGGATTTCGAGGAGCTTCATGAATACCGCGGTCGCAAGAGAAAGGAGTTTGAGGAGCGAATAAGACGAACGAGGGGTAGCATGTATGTCTTAAGATCTAAATGTCGAGGTTCCTACTTACGTTCTCTTCAGAAAGGAATGGCTGCAATACGCCAACTGGGAGGTCCGTCATTTCCAACACCTGTCATTCCATGTTTACTGACTCATTCTCAACCAGGCTAGCCAAAACGAATTCGCGCGCTCTCGATCCGTTTTCGAACGCGCTCTCGATGTCGACGCGCGCGGTGTGCAGCTTTGGCTTAGCTATACTGAAATGGAGCTCAAAAACCGAAACGTACAACACGCTCGAAATCTTTACGACCGTGCTGTAACACTTCTTCCACGAGTTGACCAGCTTTGGTACAAATATGTCTTCCTCGAAGAACTGCTCCAGAACATTTCTGGTGCGCGCCAGGTGTTCGAACGTTGGATGCAGTGGGAACCGGATGACAAGGCGTGGCAGGCGTATATTAAGCTCGAGGAGCGCTATCATGAACTGGACCGTGCGAGCACCATCTACGAGCGGTGGATCGCGATCAGGCCTGAGCCGAGGGTTTGGGTGAAGTGGGGCAAGTTCGAGGAGGAGAGAAGTAGGTTGGATAAGGCTCGGGAAGTGTTCCAAACAGCACTCGAGTTCTATGGAGATGATGAGGAGCAGATTGAAAAGGCTCAGGCAGTGTTTGGTGCATTTGCAAAAATGGAAACACGGCTGAAGGAGTATGAGCGTGCCAGGGTCATCTACAAGGTATAGTTTCTACATCCTCTGTGGCCTTACGACACACCTAATCATCCCTTAGTTTGCATTATCGCGGATACCCCGTTCAAAATCTGCAGGACTGTATGCGTCATACACCAAGTTCGAGAAACAACATGGGACGCGTAACACACTGGAGAATACTGTCCTAGGAAAACGGCGAATCCAGTACGAAGATGAGCTATCGCAGGATGGGCGCAACTATGATTGTTGGTTTGACTACACGCGCCTGGAAGAAGGGGCTTTACAGGACCTGCGAGACGAAGGTGGTACAGCCGAGGAGGAGCAAGCTGCGGTGGCAAGGGTACGAGAAGTGTACGAACGTGCTGTTGCACAGGTACCGCCGGGTGGGGAGAAACGCCATTGGAGACGATACATTTTCCTATGGTTGAACTACGCATTGTTTGAAGAGATTGAGACCAAGGTGACTTGAATAACTTTTTTTTTTTTTGGAGCAGGTACTTATGTGATTTGAATAGGACTACAACCGTGCTCGACAGATCTACCAGACTGCGATTTCTCTTGTTCCGCACAAGCAGTTCACATTTGCCAAACTTTGGGTTATGTTCGCCAAGTTTGAGGTCAGAAGACTCGACCTTCCTGCTGCTCGGAAAATTATGGGCAATGCCATCGGCATGTGCCCTAAAGAGGCGTTGTTCAAGGGATACATTGAACTCGAAATTGAAGTAGGTCTCCCTTGTTCTGAGTGGACTTGATATTAACGTACCCTGTAGCTTCGAGAATTTGACCGAGCTCGCACATTGTACGAAAAGTACCTCGAGGTATGTATTACGAATGTTCTCAATATACAAAATGCTAACGGTTCAAAACCCAGTTCGACGCGGCCAATTCCCCAGCCTGGATTAAATTCGCAGAACTTGAATCACAACTGCAAGACTTTGACCGTACACGGGCAATCTTCGAGCTCGGTATTTCGCAACCTCAATTATCGATGCCTGAGCTACTCTGGAAGGCATTTATCGACTTTGAAATTGGGGAAGGCGAACGTGAGACAGCACGCTCGCTATATGAGCGTCTCATCGCCCTCAGCGGTCACGTCAAGGTGTGGATCGCATATGCCATGTTCGAGGGTGAGCCCATTCCTGTGCCTCGTGCAGAAAGAGAAGAGGACGAAGACGAAGAGGACGAGGAAGCTGAGACGAAGACGGTTCCCGGTGATCCTGCCCTTGCAAGGGCTGTATTTGAGCGTGGGTATAAGGACTTGAAGTCGAAGGGTCTCAAGAACGAGGTGAGCGAGACTCTGGCATCTGACAAACTTTGATGTTTAATAGAGACTTCTTTCAGCGTGTCGTCCTCCTTAATGTTTGGAAGTCATATGAGGAAATCAATGGATCATCGGCCGACGTCGCGAAGGTGGAAGGCATGATGCCAATCAGCACCAAACGGCGGCATGTGGACGAGGAAACTGGAGAGACAGTGGAAGGTCTGTGCTCGAGTCCATCGGTGGCTTTCTTTCTAACGGTATTGTGCAGACTGGGACATTGTATTCGCGGACGACGAGCGGGAGGCCAATCCCACCTCGTTCAAGTTCCTACAAATGGCACACGCTTGGAAAAGTTCGCAGTCCGCAAAAGGCCTTGGGGTTGGTACTGGCGGCAGTGGTTCGAGTATACTTTCTGGGTTTACTGCTGCCTCGGCTACTAAATCGAAGGATATGGACGCGTCAAGTGAAGTTGCGAGTTCACATGGTGGTGACGAATCTGATTAAATACTCTGTAACTGACTGTTTGCTGTATCTATGTGTGACTATCCCTTTTGCAAACTTGGTTCATATGCTAGGCACCTGAAAACACGAAAAGCCTCTTTGTAGGAGCCTGGGCCTTACACATTGTATATGAGGCCAAAGAAATCGAGGAAGACATGTCAGATATGTCTTAGCGTGGGATTACCGCGCTATCAATCTGCCACCACGGAGACCCTTGTCAGAGGAGATGGACGAAAAGCCTGTTAGTAACGAATGCTGCTTGTTGTGACAGCTTTTGATCTCACAAATCAGTGAATACATGACTCTGGAGGCTCTCAAGGAATGGCGGCAGCAGAGGGCCGCATTAGATCAGACCTCAGGCCGTTAGGAGAGCTGCAAGGTGCGTGAGCAATGCTAAAATTGTTTGTTTAATCACTTGCGTGGAACTTATTGTCCAGCCCAGGAAAGTTAGGAAAGCTTATACCGCCAATGTCTATCTCAGTGCCAACCAAAATAAAACACCCTTCTCTCAAAGCAAGCCCGCCTTTTGCGCCACCGATTAACTCGTCAACGTTGACCTTCGTGAGTAGCCTTGGCTTGAACAAAAGGCCCGGATCAGATTTATTTGTTGCCGAACCTGTACGCTACATTATTCACATCCATAAATGCCCAGACTCCTTGCTCCTTCCAATCCTTCTCTTTCCAATCATTTAACTTTTCCGGATACTTTTCGACTAACTCTCCAACGCTGGCATCATGTGCAATTAGCACAAACACGTCGTCGTTCGCGTCAAAAGCTTCTAGCTTTCCAAGAGATTCCCGTGCAATCTTTGGATCCTCGTAAATTTGGCTCTCAGAGGCATCTAGCATCGGCTTCTTTCGATTCCCGAGGTCAAAACTATCGTCTTCATGACGTGGTGTAAAGTACTCCGTGGAAACGCTTCGACAAGCTTGGGCGAGTAGTTGACCAGGGCATGGTTGGTAACGATGAAGCTGTTCAGTGGGCCTCAGCTGGCCTACATGGTGGCACGCATCACCTCCTAGCAGGAGAAATGTTGTTGGGGTAACACGCGTCAATCCTCCCATGTGTCCAGAGACATGCTATCTCGAGTAAGTCGAATTTGTGAAATTTATACGGCGCCACTCACCCCTGGCAAATCTAACAGGCTACCATCTCCGAGAAAGTCAATAGCACGTAACCCTCCGAATTTCGAATGAGATTTGTCGAATATAACTTCAGTCACCTTACGGCCACTGGAAGGAATCGATCGTCAACAGCCATACGAGGCTAACAGGATTTGAAGTGTACCTGAAATTACTTTTGAGGAGCGGGCTATCTGGCTTTGTTGGGTAGGTGTCTCATATCGTCCCCTGACCTATGAAGAGTTCCGTAGTACTCGGAAACTTTGACATGTCTCCCGCATGGTCATGATAGGTATGACTGTTCATTTCACTCAAAGTCAGAATTCCAATCAAGAGCCATCATCCATGTACCTCCAAATAACTGTGTCTATGTCTTCCGGTTGGATCCCACCATCAACAATTTGTTCGACGACATCCTTCTGCACCACTATTCGACCAATCTTGTCAAAGTTCTGCACCGCCGGTGCACAATTTTCGGAATCTTTACGCGGACCAAGGTCGAACATGATGCACCTTCTGGTTGGTTTGTGTTCGATAGGAATGCGTACACGGGAGCTGCATAGGCCTCATAGCCTGGTACGATAGGCGTCATAAAAGCAGATGCAAGCAACGTCTCGCCAGGTGCATCGATGTCAAAGACCCTGACATCGACGGTCGCAGTCCCAGATGGAATTCCCAGATCCTTGTATGAGGGCATTGAGAAAGGTTTGGTTACCCTTAACTCCTTCGCTCGTGTTAGTTCTTATACTATTTAAGATAACAATTTACCATCTCCTCAGTACACCAGCTGTCAATCTGAATTCGGTTGAGTAGCAAGTTACGTCTACAAAGCAAACCTTTTTTTGCAAACCTTTTTTGGTGCTTGTCAGGTGCCTCTTTGCGCTAGGTTATATCTATATGGCGTTCTCTGTGAGGAATGCTATACCAATCCCTGGGAACTGCTTTCAATAAAGACCTTTTCCTGTGGAAAGGGAGGTTTACCCAAGATGACATCATTTCTTTCCGGCTTTGCCGGGCAGATAACTTGGGAGATAACAATCCAGTCAGATGGACCGCAGTTTCTCAAACTATCAATATCGCTTTATTCCTCTCGATCTCTACTATGAAAAGCACTTTTAAGACCTTCCTGTCCTATGAAAGGTACTGTGACTTTATCCTGGACAAAAATTGCCGATTGGTATGGTCGGATTCCTTATTTCTTTCACCCAAAAACCTCTTCTTAAAGATACTCATATTAGGTCCTTCCCCAAAGAAATAGAATACGCGCATTCAGGCGCTCACTTTTTGCTGTACATCTACGACGAACTCCGTAATGCACTTCTAACCGTACCCCATCAAGAGCTCACGCGCTCTATCTCTCTCCATCTGTGTCACCACCACGGGATCAGCAAGTGAGGATATTAGTATTATATTATATAGCGCATACACTGATTAACCAAGTCTTAGCCAAGCTCTTGGAAACCTCCCTGCGCACTTAGGAAAGGAAGCGTACAAAGTTGAGGGTAGAACGGGAAGCAACGGGTGAGACACTTTAGCTCGAAAATGGGGCAAGGGTGCACGGCTTGTTGGAGGACCAGACGTTGGTGTTGGTACCCTTCAGCGTGCGGTCTACCGGGCCGTACATGGATGGCAAGAAAAAGGTTGCGCGCGTGGATGATAAGAGCACAAGGTGCGATTTAAATCCATAAGTTGCGTCTCAGCTGTCGCTTAGTCTTTCCTCAGAAAAGATATTTTTTTCCAGGTCACTTCCTATTCCAGCTAGCAGAGCAGCTGTCTGCAGACATGGTAGCATTGTTGGGCGTATTCCACTCAGCTGCTGTAACGCGCAAACAACCCAAGGAGCTTTTAGACCTTATTAGGACTTGTGTTAGGCGACACCTGTCAGCTAGCTCCACTCCATTGGCACTTATCGCCACACCCCAACCGTCTGTCCGTGAACAAGCTTCATGCCGTCACAGGCAAAAACGAGAGAGTGACCTGCTCAGCCAAGTCTGTGGACCTGCAGTCAGTCCTTCCTGTTTTCTCCGTCGCAATTGATCTGAAACTCCACATGTTTTTGTGCCGGTGCCGCTAGCATCAAGCATCAGCAATGCATCTACCTCATCGTCGTCACTATTCGGCTCTAGCCTGTCGATGGTCCGCGATCTTGCACGAACGTCCACGTTTTCTCGACGACGAGAAGCGTGTTATTCGGCAATGCGACCAATAGCATATCGTTCTCCAAGCCTGTGCATTGTTTTTTTGCTTTTGTCAATCACCGTGGTTCTTATCTCCATACTAAAATTCAATACGCCAGTTGTCAAATGAATAACCATACCTCTTTCCTCGATTCCGTGAGGTATTGGCCTGGATTAACAACACGCTTGTTATTTCGCCCACCTTGCCAAAGGTAACTTTCAGTTTATGAATCGTCACCGTCTCGATAATCGCTGCATTAGGAGGTTGAGCCACGAACTAAAATTGATCCTGAAAAGGGCCCGTCAGACGTACAACAGTCACTCGAAGATATATTCAAGATGCAGATCGAAATGCCATTTGTACTTGCATCACAGCGCAAAGCGTCTGAGTCTGGTGAATGATCTACTGTCTTGGTCGTTCAAGCAAGGCGAAAGAAACACACAAGGACGAAGGTTCCGACAGCCAACCCGACCGTGGCCGAAGAATCTATCTCCAAAAATTTGGACCCCGCAGCAAACAATGAGGTTGAAAATAACGGATCTTTTGATGTTTTGATAGTGTCAAACCGCTCAGATGTAATCCCAACATCGGGCCCCAAACAAAAAAAAAAGCGACAGAAAGAGGGGAAACGAGTGAGAAGTCTTTTTCGCTGTGTTGTACTTGATTGCCCAATTTAGTTCTAGGTTGCAACTTCTATGGCGATTTCCCTACACCACCAAAAGCTCACAGTAAGGTCAAACGGGGCAATCAGTCTCACGCTTTCTAGTAGGAATTGCATACTGGATGGTTCCTGCTTCGTTCTTTCCTTGCGTCGATCATAGCTCTCTCCCCTGGGCCCTTATGTGCTGGAAAAGGCGCAAATTGGTTCATTTTATGAAGATGTTACTGGATCGGCTCCGCTACGTTCATGAAGCGGCGTTAACCTGAGGTTCTAATGGGTCATGGCCGTGTTTCTACCGATGTTAAACGACCTGTATTCACTCTCAGCGTACCATACATCTCGAAAAGAGCATTCATACGGAGTCACCTCTATGGGGGTCTCGGATGGCGAATTTCTCTCCGTTTACCGTCTCTGGCTCCTCATAACATGTGGTTTTGAATATATAATGATCAAGCATCTTCTAAACCTGCAACAGTTCCATCTCAAGCTCCATCTACCCACAGTTATTCGCCATGTCTCGCTCAGCTTCCTCGATCACCGTCCATATCCAGTCTTCGATCCCTCCGACTGCATCAGGTGAATTGATTGTCCCCTCCAGGGTGGCACGTACAGATATCGAACATATCGAGGTCGAAAACGATCCCCGAGCATGGTCAAGTTTACGAAAGGTTTCCTTCTTCGAGCTATTTGTGAATTGTTTCTTATATGATATTATTTGCAGAACCTCAGTTTGGTTATGGTAGCCTCAGCAACTATGATTTCAGGGCTTGCGGGCAGCATCCAGAATCGTGAACAGAATTCATCTACATGATTATAAGTTGTTGCTAATATTTTTGTGACGTAGCGGCGGTGGAGCAGATGCAATTGGCCCTCCATGCTACCAGTTCCCAGATAAGCTGGAGCTTATCCTCCTTCATAGTCATACAAGGCTTGATGCCCCTGATATGGAGCGCGATCAGTGAAATGAAGGGGCGAAAGGTAAGTATGCAATCACTGAAACCTGTCTTTTATGACATACCGTAAATATTCAGATTGTATACATCATTTCTCTTGCGTTGTTCACTATGGCATCCATCGTTGTTGCTATCAGCAGACACGTCGCACTGTAAGCAATGATTGATTTTTTCATACTCTTTGAATGACGACTCCCAGTGTCATCGGCTTTCGCTGTCTCCAAGGCGCAGGGTACAAAACTTTTGCTATATGATAAGCGAGTCTAACGACTATCTCCAGTTCCAGCGCAGTTATGAATATCGGAGCCGCTACCTTGGCTGACTTATTTGAATCATCAGAAAGAGGCACGAAGGTGAGCTCTTATTTATCCTGCCGGATGCCTGCCGGTTCCATGTTACTCTAGATGGGGATGTACTATATCGCCTACTTAATTGGTCCTGTAAGTTGACTTGAGATCAGGGTTTATCTTCCTCACTGACTTTTGAGTGCGCCACAGTCAATTGGGCCAGTTCTCGGCGGCGTACTCGCAGCTGGGTTGGGCTGGCGAGCAATTTTCTGGTTCCTCAGCATTTTATCAGGCGTCGTGTGCCTATGCTTCATCGTTTTCTTCCGCGATACATTTCGAAAAGAGCGCAGCCTGACCTACCAAAACCTCCTCCGAAAACAACTTGAAGGAACTGAGCTTACTCGCGACGAAATGAAGCCCGATAGGAAAGGCAGCGCGGACTTCGAGAAAGGCACAACATCGGAAGTCACAGTAGCAGTGACTTTCAAAGACGTCAATCCAGCCAAAGTCCTTATGGTGATACTAAGTCGTCCAAACAACATTGTCACTTTCATAGCCTCTGGTAAGCACGCAGTTACGATCACTACGATCGTGAAACATCACCCAATCTCATGAGTGGCCAGGTCTTTTCTTCGCTTTGGGGTACCTCGTACCCTATACTACCTCTCGTACACTGAGCATGCATTACGATTACGATCCGCTGATCATCGGACTCACCATCGTGTCCTACGGAGTTGGTGCGTGGTGTGATGTTTTCAATGTCAAAAGCTCACATAACCTTTAGGCTCTGTTGCTGGGAGCTTACTAGGTGGGCGTTTCTCTGATTTTGAGCTAGCTCGACTCAAGGCAGCAAACGGAAATGTCGGTCAGCCCGAGGTAGCCCCGCTCATGCGCCTCTTCACTTTGACCTCTAATTCTAATTTATCGCTGTTTAGATGCGACTGAAGAGCGTTATGTATAGTGCCTTCCTCCTGCCTCCATTCGTGCTGGCGTTCGGATGGATCTGCGAACAACATCTCCACGTAGCAGCCATCTGTGTCATGCTATTTTTCTGCGGTTTCTTATCCATGTACATATCTATATCTGTGTGTCCTCGGTCAGCTTTGAAACTAATCTTTTGGCAGCTGGACATACGCAAGCATTCTTGCATACATCGTGGACTGCAATTCAGGTCAGTCCTCAGCTGCGGTGGCTACCAACAGCGCATTCCGCGGCATCTCCGCTTTCATAGCTATAGAAATCGCCGTTCCTCTCCAGGTGAGTCGAAAATATCTTGTCTAATTCTCCTATGGACTTACAAGGCTTTAGGACGGCTTGGGCGACGGTAGGCCCAGTCTTGATTTCATCTCAAATGTTACTAATTAACATCCTAATTCACAGGCTGGACCTACACGATGTGGGCAGCATTCATGCTGATTGGTGGGCTTCTCGTTATTCTTGTAGCATACCGTGGAGAAGGTTGGCGTCAAAGGGCTGAGGAGTTGAAGGGTGAGGTACAGAATGAGAAAAGAGGATAATGGTACTAAACTTCTATCTCGTATGAGTGTTTGACCGCGGGCGATTTTGATTCACTGGATGGATACCCGCCACGTACTAAATATGGGTGTCTTGTATGTTTGTATGATATGATATGTGTATGTTTAATATTAGTCCGGTCTTCATGGTCGCAGCTACTTAGTGATCGCCAAGACCTATGAAACTCAGGTGTCTTGGACAATACCACGGTCACATCTGACCTGCAAGTTAGTATCGACTGCTAAGAAGTACGAGAAGAGCAGTGGGCAGGTGATGGCGTGGCGCACGAAGCATTTTTGATGACGGCTGGATGATGATGAAATCTTGACAGGATCACGATGGATGCGTAACTGGTGGGACCAGTTAGATCTTTCCTCCTACTGGCAATCTACAGCGCTACCGTCCGGAAATGAGCCCTAGCTCAACAATGGCCTCTACTGACTTTTTTTCGGGACACTTGGGCCATTTGACGAACTCGCAACAGGAGGCACTAGACGGGTTCAGAGTCAGCCTCTTGAAATCGGAGTTATACACGGCTCCAACTGATACAGTCACAGCCTCACACGACGACCCCACGCTATTGTAAGTCGATGCTTCAATCTTCTTCACAAGCTCACAATGTATGCATTTGAAACGCAGGCGCTTCCTCAGAGCACGAGGCTTTGCTCTTGGGCCAGCGCAGAAGCAGTTCTCAGATACGGAGAGATGGAGGAAGGAGCACAACGTCGTGGAACTGTACAACAGTTTTGATCCTGTCGAATTCGAAACTGCCAAACGATTCTATCCACGTTGGACTGGGAGAAGGGACAAGGTTGGTCTATCCATTTCCGTTGGTGATCTTGTCTTGTTATGAATCGGACCTAGAACGGAATACCATTGTATGTATACCGCCTTGCATCTATCGCGTCCTTGCAGAAGGAACTCGATGCAGTAGCGCCAGAACGACGATACCAGCGAATGTAAGCCCGATACTCCATGTCATCCATTACTTTTACCTCTTACGCTGTTCTAGAATTGCCCTCTACGAATACATGGTCCGTTTCGCTTTCCCTTTCTGCTCCAACCTTCCACATTCGAGTCCATCTACACCCATAACATCAGCCACAAGCATCATAGATCTTGAGAATGTCGCGATTAGCTCAATGTGGCATCTCCGTACCCACCTTGCGGAGGCATCTCGGCTAGCAACAGCAAACTATCCCGAGACGCTCAACACCATTGTCATCGTCAACTCTCCATCCTTTTTCCCTACAATATGGGGTTGGATAAAGGTATGCTTTCGTTGACCTTATTCAGTTTTATAAACTTTTCATCTTTCTTTGAAGGGCTGGTTTGATGAGGGCACGCGTAAAAAAATCCATGTTCTTGGTAAGGACCCTGGGCCTGTTTTGCGTGACCTAGTCCATATGCAAGATCTACCAAAGCCATATGGAGGCGAGTTAGAGTGGAAATTTGAGGATGAGCCAAATCTTGACGATGCGGCCCAGACTGCTCTTGGTGGGGTAATGCCAAAGGGACCCGTTATCTTTGTAGATGGAGCGGTGGTAAAACCGTCATGACAATATCAATATATATTGGCAACATACCTGTGTATTGTAACGCGTCGCGTCGCCTAATAAGTGGGACTCACGTGAGAGCATTGACTTGACGTGGAACTTTTGAGGCCTTAGTACTTTAAATTCCTGCTTCAAGTCATCATCAACATGTCCTTCTACGATGTTGCGCGGAAATATTTTGTTATTTCTTCTATTTCAATTTCACCGATTACACTGTTTGCAATGGATGCCCCGTTCGGCCGCTTCACTCCCAAGGACCAGTCTAGCGTCTTTCTTGTTGACGGTATGTACAAATACTATCGTTTAGAATTCTTTGACATATATACATATTCTTTAGGTATCAAGTCCTGGATTGTAATGGAACTTGTCGCTCCAACTTCATTTTTATATTCTCTCCTTTCTTCACCTACACGTCCGAGTCTCCTTTCGCCGCAGTCTCTCCTAGCATCACTCTATCTTCTGCACTATCTTAATCGCGCTATCCTATCTCCTCTGCGCACACCCTCTCGTTCAAAATCGCATATCTCCGTTCCATTATCTGGCATTTTCTTCAACACTATCAACGGCTTCCTCCTAGGGACTTACATCGCCTCCCCCACTGCCCACACATATCTCACAAACGCCCAAACTCGCCCTTTATTCTGGATTGGAATCACTCTATGGGCCCTAGGCGCCGTAGGAAACATATGGCACGATGAGATCCTGCTCAACATCCGTCGCAACGCCCGTTCGAAGGGCAAAGCTCGCGACGGTGACGGAACAGAGCATTATTCCATCCCACAAGGCGGTCTTTACTCGCTCGTGTCCTACCCGAATTATCTCTGTGAGTGGATTGAATGGGCAGGGTTCGCACTCGCTGCTGCACCGCTTCCTTTCTCTACACTCTCCCTGTCCCCCGTCTCCGCATTCCAAGCCCTAACAGCAGTCATTCGAGCACCTGCATCTTCCTTTGCACCTGCGCTTACCCCTCCGTATATATTTCTCCTCAACGAAGTTCTCTTGATGCTCCCACGCGCTATCCGAGGCCACAAGTGGTACCACTCTCGTTTTGGCGCTTCATATCCACCTGAGCGTCGCGCAGCCATTCCGTTCCTCATTTAGTAGTTACACGATAACGTTTCGCTTTTGTGATCTGGCTACTATTTGCTATATCTCCTGTTCTCTGCCAGGGATTGAATATTTAGTGGATCTTCTTGCGAACTCTCCACTTTCTGTGATGTCGACCTGTCACAGGCTACTCTTTGTGTACGCGATATAAATCATACAACGGTTGTTGAATCTCTGAAGATTTGAAGCTGACGTTAGGCTTCAGAAGCAGCCATTCCTTCGCTATTCAACTTTCTCAGATACATTAAGACAGCTTATATTCCTACTCTCGAACACTAGAACGAATTGACATACACTAGCAGCTATCCCACTCAAGATGATTCGCATTTCACCAAACCAAGCTATGTCCATTTTACCCATATCTGAGCCAGCTTTATAATTATTTATTCAGGAAAAACACGGTATCCAACTGGTACGTTGAACATCTGAAATTCTCATTCTTATTACACGAGGATTCAGTACGCGGAGCAGTTATCACCATGCTATTATGTATTCAGTTAATTTCCGGAAGACTGATCAAATTCGTTGGAGCTCTACACTTGGCGTCTGGACTAATCCACTATTTGTAAAGATAAGAACAGAAAGGTAGGAAAATGACTAAACCAAAGTCCGTTCGCTGACTTACATTTTGTCTAAGGGTAGACTGAAAGGATCACCTGCACGCATGTATTCAATGTTTCTAGTAACCGTCTCGAAATCTCCGTTTCCGATCGCTCCCGAATGCGCACTCCGAGCTCTTCCAAGGCCTCCCAAGCGCCAAGATCAGGAAAGCCGCATACACGATGCAAATACAAGCGCAAATCCAAGAATTGTTATCAGCCTACCCAGGCGTCCATTCGGCATTTTTCTTGGAAGCGGTGACTTCTGAATTGGCCATACCGCTGCCGACGACTCGGGATACATCTCATATCTATACCAAGTGATCTTTCAACGTACATTTAAATGAATAGCTTTAGAAGTATGGAACGAACGGTGGTAGAATATGGCGAGTTGCTGCTTTATGCATACACAAGATCGTTATTGAACTCCCAATAAGGTTAGGCAAACCCACACCCTGCAATAAAGTAAGGCTGGAAATCAAGTCTTGGTTGAAGATTCGACAAAGGATGAGGGTTCGAGGCAAGTTCGAGTGTGTTTATGATCGGCTCGATGGATCAGTAAGAAGCTCTCCCTTTAACTTGGCGGCTCCCTTGAATGACCTCGACTACGAAGACACCGTCATTGGTCAATTTCCAGTGGACGTTGAACCTCTGAATAATTGTAAAGACTCTACTTTAACTTTGAGAGAAAAGCGACTCAAATCATGCAAAAAGTGATCAGCTCAAGCGCCTACAACACGATTGGTATTGATATTGATCTCTAGCCTCTAGTAGCCATTCCAGCCTACCCTACGCCTCATCGTGGGCCCGTGTTGTCTTTGGCTTCTCGTACTCTGTAATTCATTTGAGGAAAGGCCGTACCTTCAGGTGCAGTCATTTCCCACATGAATATGACCGTTATCCCAAATCCGACTCAGAAAAGAAGACCTCACAAAAAGAGAAAGTAAACTGCCGTCTCGGACCTGCGGATTGCAATGCTGTCTTCGGTCCCATACCAAGAACATCCATGAGGGGGATCCCTATCTCGGTGTCCTATTATATGCACATCTGGACATATAAAATGGCTATGTCTTGCTTGCCGATGTGCAACAAACTGCAGTACATTTTTTTGCCTTTTTACGACTCTTCTATACGATGTCCCACTCTTCACGATCGTCAATAACGATCGATAACCATGGCCAATTATCCACAACGGCCTCAGCTCTACCAACCGATGGGGCCTCGTCGAAGGCCGCTCAACCAGATATCGAACATATGCCGGTTACAAACGATCCACGAGCGTGGTCTTCACTACGAAAGGTAACAAACACTTGCGTCTCAATATTTTTAGATATCTTTCCTGATAATTTTTGCTACATAGAATCTCAGTCTTATAATGATCGCCTCTGCTTCTATGATTTCTGGACTTTCCGGGAGCATTCAGAATCGTGCGTCGGATATTATCATGGGTATGACTGGGCATGCTATTGAATTTTAACGGTGTAGCTGCCGTGGGAGAGATGCAAGCGCAACTACCTGCAACCAGTGCCCAATTTAGCCGCAGCATATCTGCATTTGTTCTTGTTCAAGGCTTGATGCCTTTAGTATGGAGCGCTATTAGCGAAGTCAAGGGGCGAAAGGTATGCATCTATTAATACAGCCTCTCTTACATCTTCTGATTATACCGAAACCACTTCAGATAGTATATTGTATTTCCTTGGCCCTATTTATGGTTGGGTCAATAGTCATCGCTCTTAGCAAAAACATCGACCTGTGAGTATCGTTTCCATATCCACGTTCCAGGGCTTAATACCATCCGTACGCACAGAGTCATCGGTTTTCGATGTCTTCAGGCTGCTGGGTAAGAGCAATTTAAGTAAGGATGCAAACATCACTGAATACATTTCTGTAGTTCTAGCGCTGTGATTACTCTCGGTGCCGCAACTCTGGCAGACATGTTCGAGCCGGAGGAGAGAGGCACGAAGGCAGGCCCACTCATTCACCTTTTTGATGGAAACTTACGATGTGTAGATGGGTATCTATTTTATGGCGCCTTTACTGGGCCCAGTAAGCGTTTCCAAGCAATTACCTACGTGCCTACTACTTATCTTCGCGCCACAGTCCATTGGACCTCTACTTGGTGGCAGTCTCACAACGGGTCTAGGCTGGAGAGCCATATTCTGGTTTCTCAGCATCGTTTCCGGCAGCATATGTGTCTGCTTTATCTTCTTCTTCCGTGACACGTTTCGAAAGGAACGCAGTTTGATCTACCAGAATGTGCTCAAACAACGGCTTGAGGAGACTCACAAACGCGAACAGCTTTCAGATAGAAGCCAGAGTGATTCTGAAAAGGCTGGGTTCCCCCCTATTGAAGTTGATCTATCATTGCGAGACGTTAACCCCGCCAAACCACTCTTCATGGTGCTGCGTCGCATGAACAACATCCCGATTTTAATTTCGTCTGGTAAGTGCCAAAAATATTGTTAGAGCATTTTGACGTTTAACCCAAAACCCAGGCCTTACTTTCGGTTTTGGGTTCATCATCGCCTATACAACAGCCCGCACTCTTGGCACAACTTACAACTACAACGCACTCACCACCGGGTTTGTTCTGATTGCCTTCGGAGTCGGTGCGTTTCTTGTATCCTCAATAAAAGTAAAAATAAATTGACGGTAACTCTAGGCTCTTTGGCAGGTAGCATCCTAGGTGGCCGCTTCTCCGATCGTAAGCTAGCACTCCTCAAGGCAGCAAATGGCAACGTCAGCTATCCTGAGGCGAGTTATCTCCGTGTCCTCTCCACATACCCATTGATACACTTAACGCCAATTTCTGATAGATGCGCCTCAAAAGCGTGACCTACAGTGCTTGCCTATTTCCTCTATTCATTCTCGCATATGGTTGGATCTCTGGACAGCATGTCCATGTGGCTGCCCTCTGTGTCATCCTCTTTTTCTGTGGTTTTTTCTCCATGTACGCGCGCCCTTGCTGTTTTCTTTGTCTCAAACTCAATGTTGGCAGTTGGACATACGCAAGCACACTTGCGTATATTGTCGACTCAAATACTGGCCGGTCTTCATTTGCAGTAGCCATTAACAATGCGTTCCGTGGGCTGTTTGCGTTCACAGCCATCGAGGTCGCTGTTCCACTCCAGGTCAGTTTCCTTATCGTTAACTTTTGTGTCACTCAATGATATTTACATACCAACCTTGAATGAAACCAGGACAACCTAGGCGACGGTAGGGAGCGCTCGTACTAGATATTGTTGAGGCTACTAAGTTGTTGCTTTTTAGGTTGGACGTATACTATATGGGCAGGCTTAATGTTGATCAGCGGACTGCTCATCATCCTTGTGGGATACTACGGCCAAGGTTGGCGCCAAAAGGCCGAGGAGAGAGAAAGACAACAAGGGGGCAGACTTTAATTTCTTGGATATGCCATTAACATTCCAGTATGTTGCCCTCCCTTTTGGATTTTTACAGTCGCTCGGTCGACTGAGCTCTATCATCAAAATATCAGACTATACTATTCTTCAATATACCTTGATACCTTTGTGATGATGGATGCGGGGGATCTTAAGCTTTGCCTGCCAATGGTGTCAGTAATGAGAGCTCAAATGGGGGAGGCAATAATCTCGAGCCAGCATTCAATGCCTCAAATTTCGGCTTTGCATCTCCACCACTCAAAAGTAGTTGAGGTAAAGATATCACGCAGAAATACCGTAACGATGAATAAAGTAAACCTAGTTCGTTCAAGTGAATTATTATATCTCATCTAGGTTAGACTGGAATGATTATCTACACGCATCTATTCAATGCTCTGCTAACCAGCTGCTCCTGTTTCCGGATTATTCCCGAGTGTACGTCGTGTCTCTCCAGCTTTGAATTCACCGAGATCGGATGCACACCCACAACAGTTTCTGGCGCAGCACGATGAAATGGGTGAATACAGATGGTCACCTGCTGGCTGAGCAATATTTCGTTTGGATGAAATTACAACCACTGTTAATTTGGACACCTGATGCTGGTCTTTTAATCCTTAACGCCTAAGGTTCAGATTTAGAGTGTCGGCCTTCAAGAAGTTATATATGGAACGGAGCCTGGCGTAAATTGCAGTTGGTGTTATCTGTGTACTCAGACTCGTTATTGGACACTCTCAGCCATTTTATACGCGTACTAATTCTCGTTATTGAAATTCCACTAGTTGCAACAGGATCATGTATAGGATTTCATCATGACTTGAGATCGAGTCATGATGCATGAACGTTGAACGTCATGGATTTGTGGATGATCGGGACTCGGCAAAATTGAAGCCGACCAGCGGCAGGTTCAAGCCGATACCTGCCAACGTCACTGTCGGCCGAAGAATATCAATGAAAATCCTGACAAATAACTTTGTCTTGTTGAATGAACGACGGCTGAGAACAACGCCATTGTCATTCGAAAAAAAAAACCTTAACTTTCAAAAAGATCATACGTATAAACAGTCTACACAGGTACAGATAAAACTCTCAACACCTTGGGCTCCTACATTGTTGAGTTCCGCTCAAGTTGCTAAGTTTAGATACGGCAATTTTCCCGCTCCACCAGGATATGTACACAGAGTATGACAGCAACCAAAGATCTACGGTACATCAAAGCTAACTAGTCTCGTACGGCATAGCGTGTTTCGTGCGTTCTTCTTGACTCCAATCGGTGGCTCACAACCTTTTCGAGTCACAGGTGTCGCAATTCATTCGAAAATTAGGTTCATGTTATGAAAAGGACCCCAAAACGTTGTCGCTACATCCTTGAGGCGATACCACCAGGTGCAGTCCTTTCCCATATGATGTCCGTGATCTCTACTCAAAACTTGGGTAAAAAGACGTCACAAAAAAAGAAGCAAACTTACCGTTTCGGACCTTCGGAACGCCTTTCTCTCTGTGTTTACATTCTCGGCATCCTATAACATGCGTCGTTGGACATATAAGCCCCTCAGCCGATAGACTAAGCTGTACTTGCCACTGCTACGACTCTTATGATGTCCCAGTCCTCACGATCGTCAATAACTCTCGATACTCATGACCCGTTGCGCACGACTGCCTCAGCTTTGCCAACAGATGCGACTATGGCCCCTGTTTCTGAGGTCGTGCAACCAGATATTGAACATATGCCTGTCGCAAACGATCCACGAGCATGGTCTCCACTACGAAAGGTGGCACCTTTCTTCTGAATATTTTTGGACACCTATCCTCATAAATAGGACCGTGGCTTTTGCTAATTTAGAACCTCAGTCTCACCATGATTGCGTCTGCTTCTATGATTGCTGGGCTGTCCGGGAGCATCCAAAATCGTGGGTTGGATACCCATGAGCATGACTAGATATTTTATTAAATTTTGATAATGTAGCCGCCGTCGAACAGATGCAAGCCCAACTGCCAGCAACCAGTGGCCAGTTCAGTTGGAGCATATCTGCGTTTATCCTTGTACAAGGCTTGATGCCTTTGGTGTGGAGCGCTATCAGTGAGGTTAAAGGGCGAAAGGTATGCACTCAATACATTTGCATTCTCTCACCATACCGAATCCACTTTAGCTAGTGTATTGCATTTCTTTGGCCCTGTTTACGGTTGGGTCAATAATCGTCGCTATCAGCAAAAGCATAGGCCTGTGGGTATTGTATCCGTTGCATATAGCCAGGCTTATTCCAATCGTATGATAGGGTCATTGGCTTTCGATGTCTCCAAGCCGCAGGGTAAGAACAATTCAAGTAAACGATGCATACAGTTGCTAACAATTTTCAGTTCGAGCGCTGTGATTACGATTGGTGCTGCAACTCTGGCTGACATGTTTGAGCCGGCGGAGAGAGGCACAAAGGCAAGCCTTTCCATTCAACTTCTTCATGCAATCTGAATGTACATTAGATGGGTATCTACTACATGGCGCCTTTACTCGGTCCGGTGAGCACCCCTCAACCCTTTTTACCTACACATTTGAATTGAATTATTAATCTGCCGTCAAAGTCTATTGGGCCCCTGCTTGGTGGCAGCCTCACCACAGGTCTGGGTTGGAGAGCCATATTTTGGTTTCTGAGTATCGTTTCCGGCAGTATCTGTGTCTGCTTCATCATTTTTTTCCGTGACACATTCCGGAAGGAGCGTAGTCTGATCTACCAAAACGTGCTCAGACAACGACTCGAGGAGGGTCGCAACCAGAAACGGCTCTCAGACAAAAGCAATAGTCCTGATCTTGAAAAGGGAGGAATATGCCCGCCTTCAGAAGTCAATTTGTCCTTGAGAGACGTCAACCCTGCCAAACCACTCATCCTAGTGCTGCGTCGCATGAACAACATTCCAATTTTGATTGCATCTGGTGGGTGTCAAGGATTTCATAAGTATTGCACATGTCCTGACGTTGATCCACAACTAGGGCTTCTCTTCGCTTTCGGGTTCCTCATAGCCTACACAACAGCCCGTACGCTCGGCACAGCCTACAATTACAATGCACTCACGATTGGGCTTGTTCTTGTCGCCTTTGGAGTTGGTGCGTATATTTTGTTTTTGTTTAGGATTACACTTGACAGCTCCTTCAGGCTCTGTAACAGGTAGCGTCCTTGGTGGTCGTTTCTCTGATCGTCAACTAGCACTCCTCAAGGCTGCAAATGGGAATGTCAGTTATCCAGAGGCGAGTTCTCTCCTAGCATGTATTGTTTTCCAAAGATTCAAGCTGAGCGCCAATTTATTTCTAACAGATGCGCCTCAAAAGCGTAACCTACAGTGCCTCCCTGTTCCCTTTATTCGTTCTTGCTTACGGTTGGATGTCTGAAAAGCATGTTCATGTGGCCGCTCTCTGCATCTTCCTCTTTTTCTGTGGTTTCTTTTCAATGTACGTGATCAAGGCTTTGTGGTTTAGGCTCAAATTTCACGTCTTTGGCAGTTGGACATACGCCAGCACGCTTGCGTATATCGTGGACTCAAACACTGGTCGGTCCTCCTTTGCAGTAGCCACTAATAGCGCATTCCGCGGAGTGTTTGCTTTCGCAGCCATTGAGGTTGCTGTTCCGCTCCAGGTCAGTTTCCTGATCCTTAACTTTTGGGACACTCAGTGATGTATACACGCCAACCTTGAAACTAGGACAACCTAGGTGACGGTAGGGGGCGCTCGCACGAAATATTACTCACCGACTCACTCGCTTTTCAGGCTGGACATACACTATATGGGCAGGATTAATGTTGATTAGCGGACTGCTCATCATCCTTGTGGGGTATCGCGGCCAAGGATGGCGCAAAAAGGCCGAAGAGAGGGAAGGTCTAAAGGAGGGCAAGCATTAATTTTTTAGATATGCCGCCATGTTGTATATGCTGCCCTCCCTTTTGTAAGTGAACACTGTTTTTCCTCGTTTAGACTGTTCTTTTTTTAACATATCGGACTGTAATATTCCCCAATACACCTGGATACCTCGGTTGTGCTATGAAACATTATGGATGATTTTTCAAAATGGAAGTTCGACATGAAGTATCAGTCCTATACGGGACTCCAAACTTTTCCTGCGTTTGTCCTCGCTACCCACATACCTCTCGCAATAGCCTTTCCGCACCGTTCACTAACGTGTTCAACACCTCATGAAATGCGTCTAGAATCGAAGTAAGCTGCGACCGTTTAAGAGGGATCTGGAAATGGAGAGGGGATGGGCGATGGCGGCATGCAATGCAGCGCATTTTATTGATTATTATAGCCTTGCAAAATAGAAACCTACCAAGATGAGACCCAGCACGCGGCTGTCAGGTGCTCCAGATCCCAAGTTGAACGTAATGCAAGCTAGGCACGGATAGTGAAGGCGCGATTTGGAGGATTTCTCTCGTCCAAACAACAGTACTACTTCTTTCGCGCAGAAAATCCCACCATCGACGCAGGGATGGGCCTACATTTCGCGTTCTTCTAGCTTCTTTTTATGTGTGCGACTGCTCAAGTTGTAAGTAATTGGAGGTTTAGTAGTGGCTTGAGAGGAAGGAGACGTCACTGTTTTAGAAGTGATTTCTCTTGATGCAGTCGTTCGTAGAGTCTATCTCATCCCTGTCTACGGGGACAACTTCATCTCTCGTCGCGTTACATTTGACTGCTCACTAGACACATATGATACATTCTATGTAAACAAATCTGCCGACTACCACACACGAAATTATATTTTGATTATATCGCTTGACGTCTTGTGCTATTCTATTGCTTAATCTCTTAATTTGACTTAGAACTGACTTCTTTCGCAACTTAAGTCATCAAGACACCAAGACAATATTTAAGTCACTTAAGACAACCTTCAAGGTATATTCAAGACATCAAGACATTTTAAGCCGGTAAGTTGGATGTGAGTTTTGCTGATGAAAGAACGAGAGGAAAGCGGTTTGAAAATATTGACATTGGCTGAAGATGGGGTAATATCGGGAGAAGACTATGGCTTCGAAGACACCGAGGATGAAGAAGACATACTGTTGTCGGAGCAGAATCAGGTGGGTCTACGGTGAAACTTTCGTTGCTTGTGCGCAGGCGTTGTTGGAGCAAGAACATTTGAGGCATTTTAGGTGCCTTGGCTTGGGAGTCAGAGGCTACTCGATAATCGATGAGGGGTTTGCAGGGTTTGCAAAGACTTACCCCAAGGGTTGAATTTGGACGTTAACTGAACGTTTATAGTGTGCAATGTTAAACATGCGTGCCTTCTCGCTTCGTCCTCGTTCCTACATCATATCTCCAGTTCCCTGGATCATACGGATCGAGGTCAGTCGCCCCTTCAACTGGTTTCTACAATATATGTCATATTATTTACTTTTCCGATTGAGCCTTGGCAGTCAGAGTCGGAATGTTGAAAAGGCTACGAAAGCTTGAAGCCTGAAGCTGAAGGATTGTAGCAAAGAAATGCATCGCCGCGTTCTCAAGACCTCAAGACCTCAGGCTTGTGCCTTGAAGTTCTCACGTGCATAAGCCCCTTCACAGTGGACCACGATGATCACACCTATCATACCATGATACTCAACTCTGATACATGAACTCTTGCGTTCAACAGATTTTTTACAGAGATAGATTCAACTAGCACTCATGACCAGGTCATCGTCATTTAATGAAGCTTGATGCAGTGACGCCGGCGAACTTCCTCCGTCAGCGGTCCGGAATGCTGATCTACTTGTTGCGCGTAGGCTATCTATGTGTCTCCGAGCTTGTTTTAATGCTGGTACTTGTGTATATCAAGTCAGGTGCTCTAGGATGGAACAGTGCCAAGGCCATGCATTGCCCCAATTTAGCACCGAAGCTCCTCCAACTTGCGACGATCTCCCGCGTTTATAAACATGGAATGAGCGTGTACTATTCTCTTGAGTGAAACACCGCAACATGCATGTCAACTCTGCGATTCTGCTTATTGCCTTCTGGTGCACCGTTGGCGTTCATTCAGGTCTGCTTTTTCTTCATCTCATTACAACTTTCAGCCTTACATTTGATCCAGTTGTTGTTTCCCGGGATGCAAAGGCATGTCCTACTATTCCAGCTAACTTTCAATACAATGCCACCTTCCTTCCGGATCCCTTCACATTTGCCGACGGTACGCTGGTTACCAATCTCGACGATTGGGCCTGCCGCCGCTCTGAAATCAGCACCCTCCTTCAACTCGATGAGCTGGGAACTAAACCCTCAGCTCCTCCAATTATCAGCGCTTCATTGTCCCCAACATCACCCTTTTTAGGGAAAACCGCTCAGTTATCAATTACCTGTGCCCTCAATGCCTCTAAGTCCATCACTTTCACCCCCACAATCACTTACCCTGCCTCGGGCTCGCCACCCTTCCCCGCCATAATTGCATTGGACGGTCTCAGCATCCCCGTCCCTTCCACCATTGCTGTCATTACCCTTGCTGTCTCCGACCTTGCTCAGCAAAACTCCGCTTCAAGCCGCGGTATTGGGAAGTTCTACGACCTCTACGGCTCCTCCTCATCTGCAGGTGCCCTCGCTGCCTTCGCATGGGGTGTTTCTCGTGTCATTGATGCACTCGAACTTACTCCCTCTGCGCTTATCGACGTCGCACACGTCGGCGTGACTGGGTGCTCTAGAGACGGAAAAGGCGCTGTCGTCGCTGGGGCCCTAGATGACCGCATCGCGCTTACAATTCCCCAAGAGTCGGGCTCTGGCGGGACGGACTGCTGGAGGATTTCTGACGCGCTCCTCGCTGGTGGACTGAACACCCAAACCGCAAGCGAGATTGTCCAGGAGAATGTCTGGTTTTCAACAGCATTTAACGCCTTCGCAAGCACATCCGTAGACCCTCTCCCTTTCGATCACCATCTGCTTATGGGCCTAATCGCTCCTCGCGGCCTATTCGTCATCGACAATATTGGGTATGACTGGCTCGGTGCAGAAAGCTCATGGGGGTGCACAAAGACGGCACAGAGGATCTGGGATGCTCTCGGAGAAGGATTAGATGTGAATGTTGGGATCTCACAGGCTGCGTCACATCTGCATTGTGAATTTCCTTCGGAGCAACAAGACGTCCTAAATGCATTCATCGACAAGTTTTTGTTAGGCATGGACGTTAATACGAACGTCTCTGAGACAGCCGGGAGTTATTCATTTGCAGTTCCAGGAACATGGGATCCGTGGAATACTCCGAAGTTGCAATGATCATAAGCCTCGAACGGTTTTTTCTTACTCACGGAAAGATTGGTACGAAATGTAATATGTATTTGGTGACATCTTAAAGGCAATGCAAACTTGGCATAAATGAGCTCTGTAGTTGTACCCAACGGAGATAGTAGATTGATCATAACAAATACATAGCTGTTCATCAACGCCCTCTGTCAAACCCCTGTCAACAGCATGAATTGCTCAGAAGTACGATACGTTCTGCTCTTGCCTTTTCCTGTTTTTTTACGGAGTTGTATTCTGTGCCGACCCTTAACTTTTACTAAAGGATGAGTGCAGGTTTGTAGGCGATGTCCTACCAACGTTCCGACGATGTTGACTTCTGATGTGCAGGGATTCAGATTCAACCTGGGAAAGAGTACAATGAACAAGCAGACAAATTCTGGTCATTCTATGTGGCCGAAGCCGACCTATACGATTCAAATCGAATAGGAACTTGGAAAAGCGACCTAAAGAACACATTGATTTTCGTGAGTGGCTCGGCGCCTTTCCAACCACCATTGAGCTTATTATTTACTGCTGAAAACAACACAGGCTGGTCTTTTCTCTGCCTCAGTCACAGCATTCATTATAGAAGGCCAGAAGCTCCTCAAACAGGATCCTGTAAACGTTACAAATCATCTCCTCACGCAGCTGCTAGCTGCTCAACAATCAGGAACAACAATTAGCAATTCATCCATGCCACTCCCGTCTTCGATCCCTGCCTTCCCCTTCAAGCCTTCTGGCTCAGCCATTGCTGTCAACATACTGTGGTTTACAAGTCTTGTTGTCACTCTCAGTGCAGCATTGCTTTGTATCCTTTTTCTTCAAGCGGTGCAGCACTTCTCGCGGCGGGTACAGCAGCAGTCGCAGCCTTTACGACGTGCCAGAGTCAGAGCTTTTTTAGCTGAGGGCGTTGGGAGATGGAATGTAGAAATCCTTGTGAACTACATCCCAACTTTTCTCCATGTGTCCTTGTTCCTTTTTCTGGCTGGCCTCATTGTCTTCTTAGTGGATCTCTGCATCCCAGTCTCTGCTGTGGTCGCAGCATTGGTCGCCGTACTTATCATCATCTATACTGTCGCGACCTTAGCTCCCGTATCGGATCTTGCCTCGCCCTTCGAAACCTTGCTTCTTAGAACATCAGCTCGCGAACTATCTGCTCTGAACCCTGACGTGTCTATCTCCTCATCCTCCCGGGATGCAAGCGCATTCAAATGGGCACGCGATACGATCACAGGTGACCATCAATTCGAAACGTTCTTAGAAACCATACCAGGGTTTCTGACTTCGCAGACTGGCCGTAACACATGGGAAAGCGTATTCCACGACTCGTCGCAACTCCTACAACCTCAGATATGCCAACTATTGATGAGCTGTTCTCGGACCAACTACATGGATCCCGACGTCAGACAGCGTCGGGCACTAGCCTGTATTGAAGCCCTCTCTTCCATCTCCCGATACGAAAGGCAGCATTTTCCTCTCCGTATGACCGAAAAGGTCACAATTCCACATCTCTCAGTTTACATCGCCACAGCCATCGCGACTCAGACACGCAATCCTTTGCCCATCACCAAAGGCATCTGTGCACTCGCACTTTTAACGCGCCAAAATTTTATAGCAAAATTTGTTAATACAAACGGCCAAATATCACCTCCAGAGAATGTTCTTCCTCTCTCTCAAGAAGCTGATAAGGCTTTGAGGAATCTCGATGCATGGCGGCACAAGTTAGAAGCTGAATTGAAAAAATACCTAATCCGTTCTGAAGATTATCAAATGGACATCCAGAATCTAGTCAAAGATTATTTTGACGAGTTGAACACTTGGTCCCAGTGTCTGGTGAACTGGAGAACAACAATTTTCCCCTTTCTGGTGGAACACGAAGAGGAGAAGCACCATGATTTATTTAGGTGGTGTCATATACTTCCTGACAACCTTTACTTGCTATTATACCGCAACATCCTAGGCGCCGACACAATGCAAGTTCAAGTCAAGCTTTACGCCCTTCAAGTGATGGTGTTCATGAGACAAATAGGCGTCTATGCTTTACTCCCAGAAATGACATCATCTCCATTCTCGAACGCACGAGAGCTTGATCCAGCTCTTTGCCAAGAACTCGAACCTATTTCTCGACTCATTACCCTCCTGGAACCTTCTCTAACGAGCGATCATATTCAATTTCTTAACCGTGACATGCCATTTATATTCATCTATGACTACCCCGTCCCAAAAGAACCTCCGATGCTTGCGGAGCACCTAGGTCCGTTCAGCACCATTGGCTTTGTTCTTGAAGACGTCAGGAACCAGGCGCCAGTCGTCACCTTGATCGATCTCGTGATGCGGTTCAAATCTTTTGCGCCGCAAGTCGTAGAACCTCACATTATTCGTGAATTCCTTGAGGATATTTTCTCTGGATCATCCGATTCAACCCCATACACACCTGCAAGTTCCCAAACTCTCTTTGTAGCATTAATGCGAGTCATTCTCGATTGGGAGAAGGTGTCCCGCCCTTGTCCGTTTTCCCCATCGGACATCACGTTTCTACTCAAGCTCTTGAGAAACGTTTCTAGTGAGTCAGGTGTCGATGCGGCTGCCCGGCTGTTTATGCCTTCATATAATAACCCCGGTGTCAATACTGGCAACCATAAAACTCGGATGGACGCCATCTGCAATCACATTCGCGGTGGGCGTCCTGCTTCAGGCTGCCTGGGCCGCTCACCTGTGTGATGATGCCTTCAACCAACCTTAAGCTGACAACTGTATTCTTGATCTTGTTTGGTAGACTCATTGGAAAGGGAAGGGTGTTGGGCTAGAACCCGTCGTTGCTCGTCATGGAAGTGTCAAAGTATTGTGGCATAAGACTATTAGTCTCTCATCGAAAGGAATCCGGAGGCAGCTAGTACCATCTTATGTAAATTTGCTTTAGATCTTTTCTCACATAATTTCTGCATGGCCCGGCATTTAATTAGTAGTACACGGGACAGATTTGGGCGCCAATCTATGATGGTAGCTCCTTGGAACCGTGACTCTCTTGACAGCTCTGGGAAACATGCAGCTCTTATCAAGATACCTCCACCATCTACATGATGGATGAGCTCAACTTGACCACTTTAGCATTCCTAACTGCACACGCCGACTCATCCGAGGACTCCCAAATTTTCAATCAGTCGGATCCGGACAAGTATCTCGTCGCGCATGCCAATAGACTTTGGGCCTCATCGACTGAGTCCCCTCCTGGAGTTAAAACTTTGAGTTCATGCCAACTCAATGGTGAAATCACTCATGCATACGAGCAGCTCATTGGAGAGGTTTTTACTTCAGGGGAAAAGTATGAGCGATTCTTAAACCATCGTGGCAATGCGGCTCAAGATTTACTTGATCTCCTACAGAAGGTAACGAATATTGTTTTCAAAAACGCATCCAGCTCATAGTTCTGCTTGTCGACTAGTTATTGGACCATGCATCACCAAGGCCAAAATATCAAATACTTCTGTATATTGCCCTTGTGAGGCTATGCCGTAAATCAGAACTTGCGCCTCGCTGCTTCGACCTCCAAGTCGACGATGTGACCCTGGACAAAGCAAAGTTTGCGTGGCGTGCTGGGCGTTATGGCGATATTTATCAGGGACTCTATCATAAGACGCCTATATGCCTTAAGAAAATTATAAAATATTCTACAACAGACATTAAAAAGGTTCAAAAGGTGGGCAAGAGCGATAGTCTTCTTACAAATACATCGATCTAATCAATTTTTACAGGCATTCATCCGGGAAGCAGTGATCTGGGGCCAACTCCAACACCCCAACATCCTTCCATTCTGGGGAATCTATCATCCACATACTCCCGAATTTTATCTTGTCTCGCCTTGGATCACGAACGACGACATCGTGAAATTTTTGAGTACCTCGCACGCTGATCGTCCTCGCCTAGTAAGCGGTTCTACAAGTGGTTTCCAAGTCTAGTATTGACATGGTCACTTTATGAACTCTCTCACCCACTCTCAGATCTGTGGCATTGCTGCCGGCCTGAAATATCTCCACGAGAAAGGCGTTATCCACGGAGATTTAAAGTTCTCCAACATCCTGGTAGCCAACGCGGTATCCAATCATGCTGTTATTGCAGACTTTGGATTATCATACGTCTCGGGTTCCAATGGGCTGCACTTTGACAACGAGCACAACCTTTCGTCCAGACATGAGCGTGGTAGCATTCAAGGGTGGGAGGCCCCTGAGATTCTGGATCCTGACCAGAAAACAACGACCGCAAGCGATGTTTTCAGTTTCGGATTAGTCTGCTATGCGGTTTGTCTCGAGACACATACTAATTGAAGCAGACACTAAGACATACCCCCACAGATGTTCATTACTCCACGCATCTCTAATAACTTGGGAACATTACCTGCCAGCATGAACAGTGTCCAGAATCAAATTCGCTCAACCGAAGCCATACCTATCACGAAGCCCGCAGGATGCACAGAGCGGGGACTCACTGATGACATCTGGGAATGGGTCTCGAGATGTCTGTCTAAACAGCCGAAGGGTCGACCAACAGCCGCTGAGATCGCGGGTCGCATCGGCCAACTGTCGTCTGAA
Organism: Tephrocybe sp. 9980TJB; assembly: GCA_018220975.1. Taxonomy (NCBI): domain Eukaryota; kingdom Fungi; phylum Basidiomycota; class Agaricomycetes; order Agaricales; family Lyophyllaceae; genus Tephrocybe; species Tephrocybe sp. 9980TJB. The sequence continues at coordinate 72,317 of JABAJU010000044.1, forward strand.
TTTAAGAAATGGACGTACCCTTCAAGGCCCGAGTTTGAAACGTCGTCTGGGGTGGCTGATGCCACGATCGCAAGGGCCAATATCCATTTGCAGAAACTTTTACGATAGAGTTGATGCGTTTGGAGCATGATTCGTGGGACGACGTCGATTTGCTAACTATGCTTGTGCTGTTCCTTGCATTAGACATATTCCAGTTGTAAACGGGACCTGGCGGTTTGTACGTAGAAGTGTACCAGTCACTATCAACTCTTTTGATCAATTAATCCCCAAACAACGTCGTTTAAACGTTAAAATCCTTTAACCCAAACTTATACGACCATACCATACAATCGAGATAATCTAGAGTCTACGCAATCCAAGTCGTCCTCTAGTACCTAGTCATTGACCAACCCAACTTGAGCTTGAACATCACAGCTTTGCAGTCTTGGCCTCACCCCCACTGGCACCGGCACTGGCAACATGTGCGTCAGCTCGCTTAGCAGCCTCCATCATATCTCTAATCTCCGTCGCCGCCTCTGCAAGATAATGCTTAAGCACCTCCGTCTTCCTCTTCTTCGAGGTAATCGTCCAACGTATATACTCGTCTCCAATCGAGTACGAGAGGCCATACCCATCCGGTACCACTGTGTTCTCTATATCAGCACAACGAACCAAAAACACAAAAGAAAAAAACCACATACCCTCTCCATATCCCCACCCATCAAACCACTCACAGCTAAGCTGGCTCGTACTAAGCTCCCAATGGCTCGACCTCGCATACGCCTCATCTGTATAAAACTCTGGCACCTTCTCCCCCTCTTCCTGTCTCACCAACTTCTTCAACCCAAACAAATGACGATCCACACCCTGCGCATCCGCCGCCCACGCCGCATACTTCATATGCCTCGCCGCTGCCTTCTTGAGGAGGTCCCTCGTCTGCTGCGGGGTATGCTTAAGCTTCCCTTGCATAGCGGGATTGGCATACAGCGCGGGCGGGGTCGCAATCATAGCTTCTACGAACGCGCGCGCCTCGTTCGACGCGCTGCGGATGACCTCTGTGCGGCCGAGCTTGAACTTGCGCGTTTGAGCAGACTCGTACGTCGGTGCGAGGCGCCCAAACATCTTGTAATACGCGAGGTGTTTCGTCATCTGCGCCCATGCGTCGGGGGAGACGCCGTGGGTCTTGATGAAGGATTTGCCGTAGCCTTCGTAGTGCTGGACCTGTGTTCCCGTTAGTATACACGATTGACCGAGACCGAGACCGAGGCTGAGGTGGACAGATACGTACATGGAGATCATGTTCCTCCACGAGGTCGTCAAAGTTCTTCTCGGCCTCCTTTACGAGCTTCTCGACCTCTGCATTCGTACCAAAGATGATTTCCTGCGGATGCTGGAGATCCTGATTCGAATTTGGTGACAAGGCGGGGCCGAGGTCGATCTTTCCATGTGCTAATGCGCCGAGCGCGAATTCGTTCATGCGCAGCGTGGGGGTGCCGTCCATACACGAATGTTCGCCCAAAAACGCCGAGCGGCCATTTTCGTACACAATCACTAAAAAAGCAATACATTAGTCAGTCTCACTTGTCATGATCACTTGGAATTCATCCCACTCACGTTGGTGTTTATCATACCACCTATTCCTACCATCACCAACCCACGACGCCCAACTGACCTGTTCCCTCGTAACAGGAGCCGTATCATCCAAACACACCACAATCATCGCACTTTCTACCATCCTCGCCTTCTCCCCATTCCCCTCAATCCCCACCAACATCTCCCTCGCACGGGTCCACCGATCCCGATTATCCGACGTCAGCGCCCCAATCGGTATTCCCTCCTCCGTTGCCGACTCCCGTATCCTCTGGAACTGAAGCTCCAGCTCCGCAGCCGAGAGCTCGGCGCCGGTAACAGGATGGGCTAGGGGGACGACAAAGAATCGGTTCTTACGGAGGACAACGATATGGTTATGTTTCTCCGGGGAAAACTTTGTGGCCGTATCAGATGGAATAGCGGGGTACCTAGAAGCGTGGAAAAGCCACTTGTACGATGCCATACAAAGTGGCGCACCTCTGACTTTCTCGGGCTCGAGCTTCCCAGACTCGACGAGGGCACGGAATGGGAGGAGGGCTTTGATGAGCTGGGCGGCGGAGGCGGGACCAGTAGAACGCGAAGGGTGGGCTAGATGGATAAAAAAGTAGGATACGAACACGACTACAGGGTCTCGATAGCCCATATACGCTGCGTCATTCCACCATGTACTAAGCCAGTTGTCACCTTCTGACTCTGCACGTTCCTTTAGACGAGCCTGAAGAGTAGCTGCTTGTGGTGAAGCAAGGAACTGTTCCGCAGTCAACTTTGTGTGAGAGAGCTGTGCAGGAGTGAGCAATGGCTCGACTGTCTCGATATACTTTTGAATAGTTGACTGGAGTGGAGGAACTGGAAGAGAAGGGAGAGAAGCCTGGTAACGGAGAGTTGGAGGAGCAGACGGGTCAGCAACGTATTGATGATTCTTTCTGGTCATGACTTGTGTACGGCTCACTGGTAGACGGCGCCGGGTCAAAGCTCTAAGCATTTGGCTGATATCACTTGCAACCAACAACTTTTATATACTCTCCTCCGGTTATTACGATCCGGTCATGTGTTTCTCTCATCTAATCTAATCGTCCCCATGCACTGGCATTTGATCCGGGTGCAAAATGACTTCCAGATCAAGAAATATATACTAGAAACATTGGCAAGACGTCCAAAGTTGACGTGGATCGTCGTACTAACAATGATCCGCACAATTTAAAGTATGTCTTATTGTATTAATTATTGTCATTTACAGACTGTACTACAGGTCGGAGAACTTTTCCTTCAAGTGTTCATTTGCCCTGTCCAAGGTCGAATCGGACACCCCAGCCGATATTGAAAAGCGAGGCCGTGGAGGCAATTTAAACAATTGCTCAAACTCCGGGCCAGGTAATGGCTTCAGGTGATTCACAATGTTAGTAGCTGTTGGTCGATATTTGGCTTCAATAGCAAGACACTCCTTCAACAATGTCCATATATCTTCTTTGAGTCCGCGTTCACAGTACGGTCCCTGGGGCTGGGGAATACCATTGGTAGAATCCTGGCTCAGGATCGTACGCTGGACGCCTTGCACATCCATTGCCCCCGCGTCAGCTTCGAATGGAGTGGTGAATATCTGATAAATATATGTTTAAATATTTCCCTTGTGTTTGACACTGGTGTCAAGGACACACCTCATAGCAGACTAGCCCAAAAGCGAAAACATCACTTTCGAATGTTTTTGGCAAAGTGATATTGTCGGCATGTTCAGGGGCTTCCCAACTTTCCCCGCTAGCAGGACCTGCATGCCGCGACGAAAGAGTCGGACCCCCAATCCCATTGGCATGTGAGGTGTAGGCGAATCCAAAATCTGCGATAAGGGCATGATTTTTTTTGACATCTACTAGGATGTTGGAAGACTTCAAATCTCCATGGACAACGCCATTTTCGTGGAGGTACTCCAGGCCAGCAGCGACACCACAGACCTGAGAGAATCAGGTCAATAAAATTTATTGAAAAATATGAGTAGACCAGATAAAACTCGCCAGGCGACGTCGATTGATGCCCTCCGGATTCCCTGACAGGAACTTGTAAATGTCTCCATCAGCGACCCAAGGCGAAACCAGGTAAAAATTGCCTTCGCTCTTGGGGTGTAAATAGATTCCGTAGAACGGAACAATGTTGGGATGCGAAAGTTGACCCCATGTCACTGCTGCCCGAGTAAATGCCTATTAAGATTGATTAGGAGACATCACAGAGTTGCTTCTCTCATACCTTTTTCATGTCAATTTTAGTGGGCCCTTTGAGGCATATCACTTTTTCTTGCCGAGACCCTAAAAACCCTTTGTAAACATCACCATGACGCCCTCGAGCCTGGGCCACCCCTTCCTTGGTCACATCATGGAGGAAGAAACAGCGAGGAGCGAGCTTGGATGTACGGCACAGCCTCACGAGGGCAACATATATAAGCTGTTGACTTTCTGGAGAAAGGGCGTCGTGGTCCAGCAACTGGATAGAACGGTCAACTTGATACTAGCCACTCCTGAAGATGCGCTTCGTACCTTTTGTAGGAGATCGAGTACGTCTTGAGCCGCTTCGCCCTGGAAACCTAAGAAGCGCTCATATGTCGCATGAGACGCGAAGATGTCGACGAGCTTTCCCAGTATCGAGTCTATTTGGTTGACGACGTCGCCAGCTTTCGACCCAGAAGGCGGCCGTGATTTTTTGAAAATGCCGGCGACCTTTTCTATTATTTGGTTGAGGAAGTCGCGAGCTTTCGACTTGGATGACAGCCGTGATTTTTTGAATTGGGAAGCCATTTTGATAAATGGGCCATTGTCGGCGTCAATCAGCAATGGTGAAGTCTCGGGTGGCAAGGTGAATCTGAAGGGCATATTGATACGTCCGAATGTCTTCAAAAGGGACCTTGATAAAGCTTCTGGGGACATATTTCCCAGAGTTGTCAGAATACAAATTATGGTTTCCAAGGGGGCTAAATAGATTGGCGCCAAAATCCTGCGTTGGCCTGGACGGGTAGTCGCAATAAGTTATACAATGCTGAAACTTTGAAACAACGTGGTGTCAGGACAACAATAAGGAAAACGACTTTCGGCAATGTCTGCTGTCAAAGTTGTGGGCGTCGAACAGTGATTGTTTTCTTGCTCGGTATAAATTAACCCTGAAAAACGTTGTCTTGCTTCAATTGTAGAACAATTGCCAGTTCGCGATCAAAAGATGTGCATGATCATCAGACAAGAGAGCTTTGCGGATGCAGCTGCAGGCACAGGGGTCCTGTAGATGACTTTCGGTATTTTTTGTAGGACATCGAATGTCTTGAGCCTCTTCTTTCTGGTAGGGTAAGAAGGTATGGGAGAGACTAGAATCCATGATCAACGACGGTGTTGATGGCGACCAATGTCTTTTGAATTTCCAACGCCATCATGATGCGGCCCACGCCGACTCAGTACATTGTAAAAAAGTTCATTACTAATTATTCCAGAAGTCATAATGGATCTCATGAAGATGGTGTGTAATTAATTCCTTGCCAACCAAACTAGCCTCCTGATCATAGTCCCCTCGTTTTGAAATCATTTTCTCTCGCGATCCCACTCTTCATCAACCTTGCGAAACCTCTCCATCTACGGAGCATTGGATTAGTTAAATTGATTGTAGTCATTGCGCTTTAAACTCACCCAATCCTCTCTCGTCTGCTTGAGCCGCCTAGACCAATATCTTACATCGGCCTCAGCGTCTCTCTCATCTGAACTTGCTTTGAGCCCCCAATTCCTCCTCACAGCCTTGAGGAATCCCTTTTTCTCTATAGAAACGTCCATCCTCTCCAAATTCCACTCCAAATTTTCCCTCCAACCAATACACCTGGCGAAAAGCACCGCAAACCAATGACTTGGCTTTTCTCGATACTTATACGGCTGCGTCCAATGTACCAGATGTGCAACCAGGAATAGATCGAGCAAATCCGGCTGACAACGTCCCCGCTCAAACTCATACGACTCGCAGATTTCGTCGTACCACGGCCATCCTTTCAAAGTCGCTGTAACACGATCATCTGGCCCGCAATCTCCTGCTCCTGCTCCTCTCTCGGTCCCCTCTTCCTCCATCCTTTCAAAACGGAGAAAACTTGTATCCTTCGCACCAACCAGTTTTATAACAAGGTATTCCTGTGTCGGCCCAGCTGAAGTTCCTGAACGCTCCGTCGATTCTGACTTGAACCTTGAGGTCATCCTATATCTTCGCCACTCTGCGACCCGCTGCTCCCTCGCCCATCTACGAAACAGAACATGCTCCGGGTCACCGTAGTCTTCCTCCAATGCCGCCCACTCCAGGAGTTTTTTCGACGTGACAGAGGCTATAAAGTGCGGATCCGAATCATCCTTCGCTTTGTGTTTATATTTCGCTCGTGTGCATGGTGAAGGTATCAGTGAAGTAGTAGGGGACTGTGAGGACTTGATTCCATTGCTTTTCGTGGCCAGATCATCGTTATGACTAACCCCGCGATTTGTAAACAGATTTTCGGAAGCAAAAGAAATTGGCGAAGGGCGTCTCCGGTTATCCTTAGCGTCTTCAGACACCATATCTGAATCGCTCGAGCCCCCCGTATCACTACCCGATCCCTGATCATGTTTCCTCCAGACGAAAGAAACCCTGGACGAATTTGAAGTCGGGGGTGTATACATCATGGGCTGGGTCGATGGTAATGTGGTTCCCAATGAGGAGGTCCTAGTGGAGAGGGGAGAACATGTGATAGAGCTAGAGCTAGAGCCAGTTGCCGTCTTTCGCCCTGTATTCGCCTTCAAACCGTCATCCACATCTTGAAGATGATCTCGCCTCCTCTGCTCGATATCCGAAGATACCAAGCCTGGGCATCGCGCAGATAGATTGATTCCCTCCCCTTCTTTATTCCGCAAGCTCGACCGCTCTTTCTTCAACGACGTGCCTGCAGTCGTCGGCTTTTTAACGATTGTTTTGACTTTCACTGTCGGTGGTCTATGGCGCCCGGCCACCTTATCGGGATCAGACGTATTGGAGATCTGGTCAGAAGGAGCTTGTCTTGACTTTAAGTCCATCCCTTTCGGGAGAAAGTTGGTCAGCGTTGATAACATGGTTGGCTTGGGGGTTTGAACGTCGATGATATATAACCTTAAAGGTCGAATGCAGCTGTACATATATGTACTAGTAGTATGCGCGCAACGTTTTCTTGGGAACGGTCTTTAATACATGGCTCTTTGTTCTCTCGACGATGATTATTCATGGTTGCTTTCACTTAAAGTGAGTGTTGTGAGCATGGCAGCACATTGTCTGCTGTTGTCAGCGCAACACCTTGTACTTGCCTTGAACATTGTCCTCTCTAGCCCACCCTTTGTTTCTGCCTCGTTTTGGATTGAACTTGAATGGATATAATACAATTCTGTCAAGTGGTTGCGTGACTGAGATAGCCATGGAACAATGAGCAACGTCACTCTTGTACAGTATGGAAGAAATGTGGACAAGAGGACTCCTATGGCTGTGTATTAGGTTTTTCCTATGAACACAAGATGGTATATACCCATTAAGACCAAAAGCTGGCGGCCTCGTGTTAGTCTACCACGCAGAGTCCACGCATTCATGATTTCCAATTTCAGAACCCTGGCTGTGATTGTTGGTCAGTATTTCCTTCCCCTCTCTATCTAACCGCGTGAAGGCAACAATCATGGTGTAACGCACTTCTACACCGTTACTTGGTCTTGTTGAAAGATTCGTATTGGATGGTACACACGGATGCTCTAGCTATTATACACTGATAATTAACTATTAATTTACACAATAACAGTTGACGCAGAATCCATTCTCTTCAGTTTCCTTTTTAACAAGGCCTTCGACGGACTCGACCCCAAAACCGAGTCATCATCACTTGGCGGATCCTCCCCATTGATCCTCCTCAACCCGGAACGTTTCAGCTCCGGCGAAATAAGATGATATGGCGTTACCTGGCCCAGGCGTGGATCATCATCCGAAGACAATTCAGATGACGGAACAGGCTGCCCGGTGTGCTTACGAGCCAGGTTGTAAGGATAATACGCAGCTTTGTTGTCCACGGGCGTCGAGAAGGGCGCAACAATAAGGTCAGACATATCCGCATCCGAGCCTCCATCTCCGTTGCCTTTCCTCCGCTTGTTCGAGCGAGGGTCACTCCATGCTTCGCGGGATTTTGGCTCTGAGCTGGTCCTGCGTAGCGAGCTGCGGACATCCGTTATCAGCGGGCTGGCTGGGTCGAGGCTTGCAGAGGGTCTCAAGCCGCGATATACTGAGGGGAGCGATGGCACCTCCACAAAGTCCATAATCATCCTTTTCCTTTTCTTCATAGAGGATCTTAGAGCAGGACGATGGTTGGCTGTCAAAATCGAGGCCGCTTGTTCGACAGGGGAACGATTAGAGCCAACAAAGAAGACGTCTTCAACTTCAGATGAAGTCGGTCGGACGAGGTTCTCAACTACACTCCTTTCATCTTCACTACCATCGGTCTCATGATCATCTTCCTCGAAACGCCTCTTGCCAAGGTTAACTTTGGGAGATACGGCAAAGATACGTTCGACAACGGAGGGAATGATTCCCTCTTTAATTGGCGACAAGTTCTCTTTGTTCCCATCAACCAATTTGCGGCGTTTAACAGGAGAGAACCTAGATGTCCTGGGCGTCGGAGGACGTGCCAAGGCAGAAAGGCGGGAGGAAGAAGAGTGCATAGGGGACTCAGGGGACCGCAAGAGATGTTGGGTAAAAGGCCTTGTTGATTTGGAAGGACGGGGTGGAGTAGATGGTGTATTCGGTACAGTGCGATCGAGGCATATGAGCGAGGATGAAGAGCACGGTGTTGACGGGATACTGTAAATGTCCCCTGCAGGCGTAGGTGGAGTAGGCGTCGAAGGGCGTGGTGTGAAAGCCGCTTCGAGCTCTGCGAGAAGGGCTTCCTTGTCTTCTGCGGGGTTGGAATAGACCAGTGTTAAACAAGTTGCAATCTCTGTGGGCCAACCTCCAGTTGGTGCCTCGGTATTAGCATACGTGGCATCCCAGTAATCTTTGAATGCTTTGACAGCAGGTTCTCGTATCTCGGTGCGTGTCTCGTATGCAAGAGGCGCAGCAAGTACCATGCTGAAAGTATCAAGAAGGCGGAGCGAAGGGCGAACTTGCAGAGTAGCTAGGAGAATATCATAAACCGGAAGAATCTAGGGCAAGTTTGCGTCAACAACAACCCGTAACAGGGAAAGAAAAGCAACTTACATCCTCGATGACATCCATATTCCACTTATCCTCAACATCTGCAATCCATACTGCAAGCCCCGCGCTCAAGGATTCCCCAAGAACATTTAACAATTCCCGAGGGCATTCATCAACCAGAGAGAAGATCGCGCGTGCCGCCCATTGATAAATCGTTTGATCCCGAGATGGCGGATAAGCCGCCTTCATCGTCTTCGAAACGAAGTCCAAAACTGTGTCTGGTAGCTCCCTCAACTCGCCCTTGACCGCATTCCCTACCAAATACTGGAGCACAAACTCCACAAGTCTGATCTGCGCCGGCACATATCCATCCTGATCCACCAGTCCTGTAATTGATCCCAACACCGTATTCGAGTCGTGTCCATAGTCCAACGATGCCGCAACCGCATAGTCGAGCAGCTTTTGCCAAACGTCCACGTCCTCTGCAGTGAGCACCCAAGTCTCTGTGCCCCGGAATGGCACCGCAAGGGCACACACTGCACCTTCCCAGCCCGCTTCCGAGCTCTGCATGACCCACCCCTTCGTAAACACCCTCCATATCAGGGCTCTCTCTACCGCCTTCCACTTCCCACCATCCCAAAACTCACGCACAGTATCTAAACCACACGCTGCAAGCACATCGACGCAGAGCTCCGCCCACGCCTCGTTCATCTCTTGATCCTCCTCTTCCTCCTCAACTGTATCGCGTGATGGGCCCTGAGAGACAGAGTGCATGAAGGTAGTGAAATCCCCGACGTTCTTCAAGAGGCACTGGACGAGGTTCTCAGCAGCGCTGCCCAGCATCGAGTGAGGGACGACGCGGCAAATGACGGTCCACATATCTTGTGCAAGTAACAATTTTGCAACTGAGCTCTTGCTAGAGGAAGAGAAGCCAGGGATCTCAAGTCCGCGACTTCCTGTTCGGGTAAGACCACCGCCGTTTGAAAGGGATGATGGAGGCTGTAAGTTAAGGTCCGCATCTTCGAGTACGTGAATGATGATAACGTCAGTAGCGCGCTGGGTGAACTCGGCCGCTTGCTCTGTCGCCTGTGAACGTGGAGTAACATCAGAGTCGATATCTCTGTCTGCGTCTTCATCATACGGATCTACACAATTTGCTGTTAGTTCTGATTAAAATCTTCTGAAAGGCAAAAGACACATACCAAGAGCCGCTGCCAATCCTATGCTAACCATCCCCTCCCACACCCGTAAAAGCGCCGTCCTCTCCGTCTGCCCATCTCCTTTCTGTGCACACGCCACCGCCGCACGCCACGCCCTAACTAGCCCCTCCCAGACCCACTCCTTCCCCACCTCCAACTTCGTCAAGTCCCTCACATCTTCTGCCTTGGGTGTCTCATCAAAGACGGCCGTCACTGGTGCCCTCAGCGCTCCATACCCAGTTGTCAACAGGCCCGGAATAGCCGAAAACAGCGCCCTAGGAAGAAGTGTCCTCTCCTCCGGCTCATGTCGCATCGCCGACTGTACATTTACACTGCGGGGCGGTGGTACACCCACCAAGGCCCGCATGGTATCTATCGCACTCGATCTTGTCGCCGCATCCTTATTCGCCATCGCAGTTAATACCTCCAAGGCACGTCGAAGGGGCTGCTCCTCCCTTTCCTCCTGGCTTAGCCTAGCATCCACCCATTGCGAAGGCTCAAACAAAGGCACACCGGGGTTCCCTGATCCAATGGTAGCCGCAATGGCACATATACCCGTCTCCATCTCTACAACGCTCGCAACAAGCTTCCACCACTCATCGCGCATCTTGACCTCCTTCTCCATCTCCTGCTCGCTCATATCTGAATCAACCTCCTCCTCTCCATCATGATCTACAGTGATCAAAGGGGGACACACATAGACCCACAGGATGCATCGCCACATAACGGAGGTAAGCGCGCGAACGTTGGAGTTCTTGTGCCTCAACCCCATAGGAAGAAGTACTCTGAGATGGGGGACACGCATAGCAGCAGGGCCTAGGAGGACTAAGAGTGCAGAGAGAACGCATATAGCCCACACGGGTCCATTGGCGACATTTGTTGGATCGATGGTCGCTAGCGTTGACTTCAACGTTTTTACGATTGACGGCTCCCGAGGTTTGGTAGGCGTCTGAGGAGTAGAACCAGATATTCTTAAAGGTGACTTTATAGGTGAAGGAGGATTGGCGCGGAGAGGAGGCAGAGTTGTCATGTACTTGAAAACGATTCTAGAGATCTCAGAGTGGATAGACGCGTTGGCTAAGCTCGTCGCTCCAATCACGAACCCGCCGAGGGCATTGGCCGCGCTGGTGCGAAGCGCGAGGGTGGGTGCGAGCAGAGACGTTAGAACGGAGGGCAGAAGGGAGTGCGTAAATGCGGGAATGAAGACAGAGGGGAGGTGAATGGAGAGATCATGTATAGCCTGGAAAGCATATTGAATAAATGGAAAAGTGCGAAGTTCTTTAAACTCACTCTTAGACCGTCGCTGGCGGAACCTTTTTTTCCCTCTTTGCCGAGCTCGCCATCAATGCCACGACACAAAGCGAGAGCAATGCGGTCTGCAGCTGGGGAAAGCACTGGAGCAGAAAGTCGCTGAGTCTGTAATAGCCAGATGGCCAGGGCCCAAGTTTTTCGAGAGTTGGGCGTTGGCAGTTCGTTCGCGAGCGGTATCGCCAACACTGCTGTGAGGATTGACCGCTGTTGCGCATCTGCATGGCGTCAGCAAGAACATTAATAGAAAATAAACATACTCACGAGTGAATACATTGGTTATAGAAGGTAATGTGAAGACAAGAGAGAGCAAGCGTATCACAGCATGCGTTGTAGTGCACAAGTCTCGCGCGTACTTGATTTGCTCCTCGTTCATTCCATCGCGTTTCTTTTTCTTCTGAGGCGTGTTCTTTGGCGACGGCAGTAACACGCGAACAGGCTCTTCCTGTACTTGAGTCGAACCTGGATCCACCAACGCCTTTCCCAAGTCCCTCACAACCGCCTCGGTAAACTTCTCCGTATGTTTCCGTAGGGGATCAAAAAGCGGCCACGACGCGTCAGTGTCCGTCGCAGACGTCACCGCCGCCCTCAGACGCGCAGTGAGAACGCTATACGCCTCAATTAATGTCCGTAACTCCGTCGTTTCTGTGGCGTCCAGTATTGTTGTCACGGGATATACGAGATATTTGCAGTCCACCATTGGATCTGCAGGTTCTGGCGTGACCTCGCGTTGCTTTTCCTGTGGCCAAGGTGCGAGTTCTTGGCATTTCTTTAAAATTGACTTGGTTGGGGGACGTTTGGTGGAACTGGCAGCGGTAGAGACCTTGAAGCTGACAGCCGAGGGTCCAGCGAGTTGTAAAATGTGAATTCTATCGTTTTCTGCCCATGATATGCGAGAATTTGGGTCGACGTCGCGTGTATTTTCCTTGTCTTTCGATCGACGGTGCGACGTGCTGGGTGGGGTCAAGAGCGACATTTTTTTTATAATTTACAGAACGATGGTTTCCGGGAAAATTGCAGGGGTATAGGAGGGAGAAGTGTGGCGCAGAAATAAAAAGGGAAGTGAAGGGAAGAAGACGAGTTGCACAGAGACAAGACGTGAGTGGCCAGTGTCACGCATCACATTCTGTTTAACGGTGTGACACACTCAACGCCTCTATTGACGTGTTGCGCTCTTTATTTGCGCGTCGCGTTGCGACAACACGTTGACATCATCCCATCAAGAACCACAACACCATACCTCTATCCTCATTCTACGCTAATGCTAATGCTAATGCAACTTTACTAGGTCGATGAACGTCCATTCTATCCACGGGCCCGTGCTCAACCCATTCTAACCAACAGGGATGCAATAACCCATATCTCAGTCTCCATCCCCAGGAAAACAGTCAAGATCTTGGGCCAGAAACCGTTGTCGATTCAGAATGTGATCCCGGGATGAAGTAGATATTACAGAAATGACCCCTCCAAGCTCACCTAACCTCGACGGTACCCTAATTCTTCCAGCTACTTCACCGCGGCATTTCAGCCACTGAACCTTCAGCCAAAGAGCCCTGCAGAAAACAATCGAGATCCGATGTATACCAACCCGTTCGATGACGCTAAGTCAACCAAAACTCCGTCGCAGAAAACCTCTTCAGCCAAGCCTTTACCTGCAATACTAGAACTGGATGATGAGAAGTCCCAAAACTGACAGACTCCTCTTGACAGTAGTTTCAGAGCAAGAGGATGAAGACTGTTTCTCTGACTCGCCCGACTCGGAACCCACTGTCAAAGATACTGAAGGTGACAGCATCAATTCCACAGGCTCTGTCCACCTCATCTCGATTCCTCTGAACCCCCAAGAACCCATCACCTCGATTCTCCCTTTTCGAATCCATGCAACAATTTTCCCGATCCAAACGACATTCCTCGGTACCTGGACCCGAAATATCCTTGAAGAATACAAAAAAAACCCTACCCACTCGACTCTAATCCGCGAATTCATCCATGGCCACCGAATTGTCGAATGGAGGCGATATCGCACGCGGCGCGCGGAGACATCTCTCTCGGCTCCGCACACGCGACAAGAATACCTTGTGCTCAACCTCCAACCCTGCTCCTCCTCTCTGTCCTTCTCCACGTCTACCTTCGACATAACATCAGAAACCTCAACAAACGTCCGAACCCCAATTCCTCCAACTCGAACGCCTCGCCCACACCAAATACGCCTCCCACTGGAAAATATTCGATCCCCACTGGCTGGACTACGTCAAAAGCGAAGGCCGACCCATCAAAGCCAAGCCCCCATCGGGGTTCTCCCAGCCCAACAATACCCCCGTCTCATCCTTGGGGCATGGACACTCTCAAGCTGCGACCGGGTAGTCTCTCTCCCGTACTGGCCAACCTCAACTCAAGCCGAACTGCGCGAACTTCAAATCCTACTGGACGCGGCGCACCAACCCGACCTCCTGGACCTTCTCCTTGCGGCGCGGGCAGTCCACCTCGAGACGATTTTCGTATTGTTCAAGCGCCAGGACCAGTGGTTCGCTAAATTGCTCTCTCGGGTCCTCAATTTCAAACACGATGTACACGACGAGGACTCGGCGCGGACGACGGATAGGAATAAGTGCGATCACAAGTACGTTTTGGGTTCGTTTGATCAATGGGAGAAGGTACCAGTTTCGGGAATGCGCCATGAGGCGGTGTTAGGTCTTCGTGAACGTCGTACAATGCGGAAAGAGGAACTGAATGCAATGGTTACGGTAAGTGGCATATTTCGTCTGGTTCAGGAAGACCAATCTGAACTTACTACATCGATGACCAGGATGATCAGGAGTATAAACCCTCAGGGAATGGTACGAGGGCTGAAAATATGCAGCCCAGTAAATTACGAAAACGAAGGCATTCAAAATCTCAAAGGAGACTCCCGTTCTCAAGCCTTTACTAGCTCATGACCGAATGACGAACATAGACTCACTCTAGTAGTACTAGTATGTGAGATGTAGATTACGAATTGAACGAATAATTACTCAACTTTCCATTACTTACGCTGAGTCTAAATAAGTAAGACTGGTGCTCACCTTCCTAAAAATAATACTGAACGGCGGCGCTCTAGCGTCTGTCTTTATGAAATGGATATAAGTGGCGCACAGGCACCACCCGATATGGTGGTACCAAGCACAGTTTGTATTAGCTTCACATACCTACAATAGTGTACCAAACCAGGCTAACCAAAAATGTGTGGATGTTCACTCTACATCGAGGGATCGACCGAAGGGGTCCATCTCGTGACCTCAAGCACACATACACGACCAGTCGGATCACCACAATAGTGGATATGAACGGCACGTTTCCTATTTTGCGGTCTGAGTCATTAAGGATACCCACAGCTGCTGTCATGGGGTCAACGGGATGTCCCGTTCATCTATATTCACCGTGGCCCAAACTCAAAAGCCCATCAAAGTTAGGTTCTTTCAACCACCCACTCGAGCACAACGTGGCCTGAGTGAGGTGACTTCACCCATGAGACGATCTCGCTTAGCTGGCTTAGGCTCGTCGAAACACGTTGTGTACTTCACGGATTGGAGAGTCGAGGCGTCAGGGGTAAAGCAGCGATGAAGTGTGTGCGAGTTCCAGGAGCTAAGGAGCTACACATGTTACACCTACACTTCACTGGTCAGCTTCCCTTCAGTAGGTGTCGAGATGAGAGCTAAACAATGCAATAATCGATTATGGAGTCGAGCCAATGACGAAACATATCACCTTAACTCGCCTTCCACATGCGGATTGATAGAAATCATGGTCCCGGGGTATCATCTCATCCAAGCTGGCCTATGCCGGTCAAGAAAGAGTCTTGTTATTGTATCGCCATGAAGTTTCGCGTAATACACCTGGCATGCGTTCAAGTTTATCGAAGCGAGGGAGAATGACTCACGTCATATTACTGTAAGTTCACGTATTCGATATTCAAGGAGACGCGATTGACTTACCCATAACGATATTGGAAAGATTATCGACTACTTGAGAAGCCAGCCCTTTTGACCTGATTCCCATGGCGGGAGCTGATAAAATAGATAATCTCATCGTTATCTTGAATTCCTTAGGCAGTATGTTTGAACAAGTGTGCTGAGGTCAACAATGGCGCCATCCCAATCCTACCAACTTCAGTACACTCATCCAAAATCTAAAAGACAGGCCGTGTCCATCGCCTGTCATTCTCTATACCGGAGTCAACGTTAGTTTTAAGCGCATAGGATGAGGGAAGGCACCGATGTAAGGGGTTGACTGCAGTAGGAGCGATAAATGCGTAACTTGACAAAGAAGATGTCACGTAGGATTTTGACGGTCATTCGTGTGGGTGACCACATGGCTGTGCCTCCTTGTCTTGAGCTTCGAGCCTTCGACAAAACGCTGAGCACTCATGTAATCCGCTGCAAGGGTCGTGGACGTATGCACGAAAGTATTTCCATCGATAAATAGGCGTCCCAAGTCGAAGAGATAGGGGTTGAACATGAGAACACTACCCTGAACTCATACGAGGCAATTTATATTTCAGAGGTCCGTGTTTCGTACGTCAGTCCGTAGTAAAAGTGTGTGGCGTCAACAATCGAAGGGCTGCACATGCTCGCGTGACAGAAACGACCGTATAGATCTAGCCCAAAGCGAGCGTATCGAAAGGTAAAGCGGCATAGAAGGAGCAGGAACCTTTGGCTACAACTGTTTCCCTCTTGTATCTTCCATCGTAGAGGTGCGATTCAGCGTCGACTATACTGGGATCGAGGGAATTGAAAGTTGCATAGAGATCTCTTACGGCGCCGCATGAGATGAATTTGAAGTTTAATATCGCTTCCTATTGGTCAGGGAAAACACGGATGGGCCGCCACTGCCCTTAGATGACGCAAGACAATCAGAATATCCACAAGAAGCTACCCAATACAGCTCGGAGGATGTTCATCCTGTGGCGATGCCGCTCCGGGAGGATCAAACTCCGTCCTGCTGCGAAATTCGACACAGAATAGCTTTTCAATAGGCCGGTTACCGCTCTCCATACCAATGAAGTCAGTGCACATGACTTTTGGCCGACTGAATTCTCCTTCAACTCGGTAGATGTCACAGCCGCGGCGGACATTACTCATTTACGAGACGTCAGAGGCGGCGGGACAGTTTGTGATAACGTGAAACACAGCAAAAGTGCATACTACGCTTATCTCAGGCGCCGCGATCGATGCCATGCAGCCTTGAGGACAAGAAGACTGGTGTCCATAGTACTTCAGCCATGCAGAGCTAATTTGGCAAACAACGTGTTCTTTTGGCGAATTGTTTGAACTGCAATCAGACTGCAATCCCTGAGATGCAATTGGTTTTTGAGGGAGAACCTTTCGCCAATTCGGCTTACGCAGTGGGAACCAACTTGGAATCGGCGAATATGTGGAAAGTAGGGAACCCGGCAAGGTGGTTCTGCGATGGGAATGTTGATGAGATCATGAGAGTTGTCTTCAAGGTTAACGAAAGCAACGGGGTCGAAGCTGTAACCTGCGCAGTATCAACGCATCTAGGAAGAAAATCGCCGTGAAAGCAGTGTTTAGGCAGAAGATACTGATCATCGTATTGAAGCACTTACAAACCCCTGAAATCGGCGGGCTTGACCGAATCCGTGATCTTGATACTTGATGCCCATGTCGCCGAGCCCTCAATATACTTTCGGAGGAAAGAGGAGTTGGAGCCGAGCTGATGATTTATATAAGGCCTTAGACCATGGGACCACTTTCTTCAGTCCCCACCGCGACTCCCTCTTCCGAGTGTTCCCAGTTCTTACCAATCTGTGGGCTTGTCGACGAGTATCAACGAACTTCATATTGTTCAATTCTTCGCTCACATAATGTTCTCTTTCACGACTTTGATCTTCACCTTCCTCGCCTTCCTGTCTCTAGTTATGTCGTTGCCCCTCGATGCTCGGGACGTCTATGTACCGCCAGTACTGTACCCACATGCCGGAACTGTTTGGAAAGCAGGAGCCACCCATAACGTTACCTGGTATGGATCGAAGTTCATGCTTCTTGATCTTGTCCCACTCATGAATGGCTTAGGGATGTTTCCAACCCTCCCAAACAGATAACTAACACCAATGGCATGATTGTACTCGCAATAGGAAATACTCTCGTCGGAATCAGTGAGAACAGGCCCACATTATCTGAGTATCCCAACTGACATGCCTTATCAGACTCTCCATTGGCACAGGGTTTCAACATCTTGAATGGCAGGCAGGAAATCACCATCCCGGCTAACACTGAGCCTCGTGATGATTACTCCCTAGTTCGTGAGTAGACCCTTGTATACCTGACCTATCAGGCAATTCATTGACGTTCATCTGCTCCACAGTTTTCGGCGATTCTGGAAATAACAGCCAGAACTTCACGATCTGTGCTCCTTGAATGGAGATCCATGCACGCATTAACTGCGCGTCACGATCTTAAAGATCACGAACATCAGATACTACTACGACTACGACGGCTGACATTGACATTTAACTCTACCCTTCACACTTGGACATGTACTCATCACACGGACCTCTACTTGTTCAGCTCTGAACGTGTATTCCTATAGTACCTAATCTCAATATAATGCTAGCCCTGCGCTCGCTGCTCATATGCTGGTTCGCTTCTCGCTGAAGATATCAAAAGTCGAACGTAGCTATGAGGAGAAATGGTGCCGCCAATACCTATGCCATCAAACGACAGGATCATGTGATGCGTTCAGCCGACGTGGTACATAAACACAATTGGTTGTGAGCATGCATTCTGACGGTTCCCTGTAGTCGATTCCATTACAGACTATCTCTGTTCATGCCCACGTCTACGACCTCCACTATGCTCGCCCTTACTATTCTATGCGTTTCTTTCTTCGTTTCTTTCATTCATGCTAGCCCCCTGATAATGCGCGACGTTTTCTCGCCTACTATCACAAGTCCTAATGCTAGTACGGTGTGGCCAGTGGGCACCAAACAGACGGTTACCTGGTACGTAGGTCTGTTTGTTAAAGACGTGGAAGTCTCATAATACGCGAACAGGGAGACTGACAACATACCGCCCGACTCTCAACTTACGGACCCAAATGGCAAGGTCGTTTTGGGACATCTGGGGCCTACTGGCGGATACAACCTTGATATTGGTGAGATCGTCCTTCATGTCTTGCGTGTCAGTCACATTAAGCCTGCCATTTGATAGATAATCCTCTTGCGCAAGGCTTCAAGCTGCGTGTGGGGGAAGTGGAGATCACAGTGCCAGATGTTCCAGCCAGGGATGACTACATCATAGTCCGTAAGTTGTTGCTCTGACGACCCATCCTTATCAGTGCCTTACCTTGTCACTAGTTTTCGGAGATTCCGGAAATGCCAGCCCGGCATTTGCCATCACACGCATCACGAATTCAACTTCTTCAACCACCACGAAATCGTCAGGATCTTCAACCACTTCACGATCTGCCATTACCGAACTTCAATCGTCTCCCACAAGCTCATCATCTACTCGGCTCAGTAGCACTCCGATCACGTCAAGTGCAACGGCTACAGGTTCCGCATCATCTTCAACTGGCTCATCTTCTCCCACATCCACTCAGACTACTCCAGCGTCATCTGCTTCGACTTCGAGTACTGCTGCTAATACTGCCGCGTCAAGCAATTCGGCATGGGCTTCCCATCATCTCAACGCAGCTCAACTAACCTCTGTTGGTGTTGTTTCGCTACTTCTTACGCTCCTCGTTTAAGAGAAGCCATTTTTGACCTTTTTGTCAAATATCACTCACCATCTGCGGTGGACGAACGCTGGATCGGAAGCACCTCAGCCTGTCATTATCAGCATATGAACAATAGTGTATTATTAGTTGGAACATGCATTGCACATACCTACGTCAATTGATCATCCTATTGAATACGCATTGGCGTATCATCTTTTGTCAATCCCGATTTCGGCAGTATTTCTTAAGTGACAACTACGCACAGGGGATACGATAGGCTAGACCCAGCGGGCAAGGTTTGGAAGATTTTAGGCACGTGTAAGGGGCAAATACTATAGTCGACAGCTGGCGACTCGGACCACTTTGAACTAACTTGAAGTTTCATTGAAAGCTTGTCAATGTTAGGGCACAGATTCCGACAGGAGACTCTAGTCGACCAAAATAATAGCAATTGCAAAGTGACGAGTAGTGAATACAAGTACGATCATCAGGAGAGGCCAGCCTGACGAGATTCTATTGAGTAGCAAACATGAGAAAGGAGTATCAAAAAACGTCGAACCCTGTGTGGTTCGGTGGGGTCGTAACCGGAGGATAGGAGTGAAACCATAAAACAGAAAAGTCGTAAAAGGGAAGGGGGACTCCTAGTAAGCTGTCAAAGCGTGCCCAAATTTCCTCCCATGATCGCGAAAATAAGTATGCCAGCGTGATCCATAAGTGATGGTGGCGACGGGATACCAGTACAGTGAGTGGTGAATAATAAAAACAAAGCAGCGCGTGAGGGGTACACATAATGGAAAGCCGAGGAATAAGTCTTCTAATCGTTTGCCGGGTAAGTGTCATTTGCATGGTCTAATAGAATTGGCGTGAAAGGCGTGGGTAGTCAAAGAAAGGGGAAGGGGGTTGCGCGGGGAAAGGTGATCCGGCTTGGTAATGACGATGTGATGCGATGCCAATGGTCCTCGAGGGGGAAGAAGTCTCTTACGGGGACCAACCCGTCGCCATGAAGTGCCATGAGATGGTAAGCTCACCAACGCTAAGCGGGGCGAGCTGTTTAAACAGGGAGGGTGACATGTCTAAATAAAACCCCAGCGTAAACAAGGCGTTGAATTGAACACGAGGGAGATGATACTAACCAAGGTCATATATTCCACATGACTCGCAACTATCCCTTGTTTTGCCATAGGCTACCTTGCCGTTTGCGGTGTTAACAATTTGCACCCACTGTCAGATGAGAGCATTAGCACGGGTTACAAAGTAGAATAACCAGCTGTCCTACTCACTTGATTGCAGTTAGCGCCGCCGTTGTCGTCATAACGTTGCTTAGAGATGGCGATAATTGGTGATGTGTCTTTGTCAGTGTATCCGCAGTTACCCAAGCCTTTCAATGAACAAAGAGTCAGGGTCTACAACAAGGAACAAAGGACAAAGTTACTTACCGACGTAGTACCAAGTTCCCTAGGAAAGGCAAGGACGGTGAGTACGCCAATAGCTTCGCGATTGGAACGAACAGGCTTACTCTACCGGAATGCGTAACACGCCTATCGTAGGGACTTATTACAGTCGAGTTTGCATAAGTTTCAGGCACCGGGGTCGCGATCGCAACAAGAACAGACGCGAGGAGCGTGAACATGAAGACACAGGCGCGATACATATCCGATGGACTAGACGAGGTAAGGGCGAGGGAGGGAGGTACAAATAAGCTAAAGAAATGAGCTCCACGTTAAATGGGCGGCAGGGGAGAAGCTTCACTTGTGGGGTGAATCGGCGAAGTGTTATTTCGTCGGATCGCCCATGGTATTTATACATGCGAGTGGCGAGGCAGTTACAGCAGAGAGCGTGTTCGGAGCACAATATAGCACAACACAATACCTTCGGCTCGCCAAGGGCAACACGAACTTGACAACTTCATCACCCAAATTCGGAGAAATGCAAGAAATTACCGTCGCAATAGATTTTTAGGGTCAGGTCGGGGCGATCTGGGCTGAGGGTACAGAAAAAGCAAGGCTCGGGTTACAAATGCGGTAGACCTTCATCGGCACGCGTGGGTCCGTCCACGGTGTCTCGGCAGTATTTTGGGTTTTGCAACCCTCCTTTCGAACGAGGAAGTTGACGCGGATGGTTATGCGTTCCTAGAATCAGCTCTAGCTCTTCGTAGCTCTTCGGATGGCCGTCCGACCGCGGTGATCCCACGAGCCGAAGGCGTGGAGAGCGGCATCGCGTTCATCTCGACGGGGGCTGTGAAACACGTTGTTATTGCATAGGTGTCCTAGTTTGGGATAGCAGGTGGAATGTAAGTATCCCAGGAAGCAGAGTAACCACTTGACAGCAAGGATGAAAACAAAGAGATAAATAATTATCTCATCTGTCGTCCGATACTGTTACCCGTTACGGTAATAGCCTTTCACAACGTCGTCGTCAATGCGACATCACTTGACCGCAATGGCGGCGATGCGAGCGCTCACAACTGGCTGACAGTCACTACAAGCCTCATATCCGAATATTCTCTTCGCGTGCGGGTTTTTCCTCTGCTAACCTGACTTCTCGACAGGTGGTGTTCCTGAAGTCGAATCTTTCTTCCGTGAGGTCGGATGACCTATCTATGGGAAATTCAGAAGAGAAAATGATCATGATGTACTACGTATACCTTCAAGTTCACTCGATTTATATCCTCCGCAAGCCCTAGCTTGCTCTAGTTCGTCCCATGGCACCCTTTAGCTCACTGTTGGCGGAACAGCCCCGAGTATTATATCCGCTTTTACGACGACGCGCAATTTCCTTGGATATTTTCGTTCATCTATCCATTGTTGACTTGCGCAGCTAGAGTCCTTAGTCATCAAGAAAAGAAAAAAAAAACATATGTAACCATTTTCTGCAAAACCCTTATGGGGATTCCAGAGGGTCTCATGTCAAACCTCGAAAACTCCATTGATTCTTGATTTCTCCGAATCGATGCAAGGGCACCAACTACAATTTTAATGTCCCCGTTTCAAACTCATCGATATCTACATTATTTTTGATGCTATCTGTGGGCACTGGCGCAAGGCAGGTGTTGTTTTTGCTCAAGCATGTGGAGTTAACTAATATAAGATTTCTGATAACTTGTATGCTAATCTCTTGTCTAGTCGGAAATGAACATGACAAAGCTGTGGCGCTTGCACACAGAGTGTACTCAAGTCGTGTACTCGCGGTTCCACGTTGTTGCCTTGTGGATTTTCAATGGCTGCGATGTTTTGATCAGACCTTTTTCTGCATCGCGTTTCAAGGGATACTATGTATATTAATATTTACTGTCAGGTAAAAGTCGCAAGGAGAGTCAATCAACCAGAGCTACATGAGTAAATGAGCTCTACGGATCCACTGTCAGACCATATCGATTGAGTGTTGACCGAGTAAAATTTAATGTCTGCGGCGATGACCTGAACAAGGAAAGAAACACGAAACGCGCGAGACATGAGGCTCACATCGCCACTCTACCTTAGGAAGTTTTTAGACAATGACAGACATATGCATTCAAGTGATGATATGCCTACATTCATGATGATTGATTCATCACAGCTCATACATACATATCCTGATTAAGTCCCGTGTTCTCCTCGCTTTGCTTAAGCGAGTTTTAAGGAACGGTTCAGAGTTTTTTTTTTGCCTCAACAGTTGAAGTGAACTTTCCTAGTAACAGATCGCTGCTTGCAACATGAGCGCTCTGACGATGTTCCTATTCCTTGATGTTTGACATATGTAATCTCTTCCAGCTATTTTCTTGTGACCTGTCTCAAGGCGACATTAGTACTGGTCTGGTCGTCACGTCGCGTCGAGACTTGACGCGAAGGTGCAAATGTGATCACATGCACTGCATGAGATCTTCACGTGTGCGTATCAGCCTTGCCGGAGTGCCGTTGCACGGTTGTGGCACCTTCTAGGCTTCCACTTTTCCAACGTTGAACATACCACTATAGGGGGCCAGCGTTTGCCTTCACTCCATATCCTCTCACCCATTTCTACGCGCTATCTGCGGAGAATTCAGTGATAGCTTTTGTTGAAATGCAAACTTCCGGCCAAAGCTATGGACAATCACTTCCCGTGAAATCTAGTAGACTCAGACACCAAGTAATGACGCTGATCTTGTTTATTAGGACCAAGTGGATCGTATTGGATCCCTCTTTGACACGCATCTAGAGCTGATAAGCGATGTAAGCTCTACTGCTGACAGTGTAGATCACACCGTTTCACTAATACCAGGTTCGCGAAATGTACCGTGATCGTGCTGGAGTTGAAAGAGAGTATGCGGCGAAATTACAAATACTATCCAAGAGGGCAGCAGAGAAGAAATCTAGATTGGAAGTTGCGCTAGCCGTTGGCGAGCATCCAACGAAGGCGTTCGACTCAGGCTCGCTCATGCAAAAGTAATGTCCGTGACCATATTCTACCGAATATTCTGCTAACGTGTCGCCTTTCCCAGCTCAATGATTTCTGCCTATACTGAACTCATGGATTCTTTGGCGAACACGGCACATGATCACGTTAGCATCGCAGATCGCCTTACATCGCAAGTCGTCGAAGTTCTGAAGGCGATCGAGAAAAAGAATGAAGAAGCCAAGAAGACAGTATGTTAAAGATTTTCTAGTTCTGGAAAGACGTTCCTATTGACTCCTCTTATCCCACAGGAAATGCAATTCTTCCAGAAGCTGCTCAGCGACAGAGACCGGATCTACTCCGAGCGTCTCAAGGTCAGTGAATGGCTTCTGAAACACGCATTTTCACCTTGTCATTACATATGTCCAGTGCAAGCAAAAGGTAGACAAAACTTATTTTTCCCAATGCAAATTGTTGAACGATCTGAAATCGAAAGTATGACGAAGAATGCAACGAAGTTGCCTTATATCGTCAGAAGCAGGTAATGCCAAAACCACAGCATTTGGTCTGTCCAGACAATCATCCTCATAATATCGAAAGGCCCGAGCCCAAGATGACAAGCACGCTGATCGAACCGCGAAGCAAGCGGAACAGCAACGCAACGAAATGCTAAATAGCAAAAAGTCCGTTTTCTGTGCTTACGCACTGTCTTCTGCTTCAACCAACCTGAGTCGTTTCTAGCGCTTATTTGATTTCTATCGCTGTTGCGAACAACGTTAAAGCACAATTCTATAACACGAGTCTACCCGCACTAGAAGATGTACGTTACACGTATCTATGTTTACATAAAAGTCACGACTAAAAAGACTTTTTAGCAATTCCGTACGACCTCGCATCCCTAGAAGTTGGTGTATTTCACTCATGTTCTTTGCATCACAGAACAATTACAGCGACGCCTGGTAGAGAGATTCGCAAAGATTCTTCAGCACTCGCAGGCTTTGCAACTCTCGCATCTTGATTCTTTAAAGAATGGTATCAACCGAGTGAATGCTGCGTTTAGCTCTGTCGATCCAGTCAAGGATCAGGATCTCTTCATCGACCATAATATTCGCCCTTTCACAGCTCCCGACGATTGGACATTTGAACCGTGTCCAACGCACTATGATACAGTAAGTTTCGATTCTATGTCTATAACCTGCAAATATTGATTATCATACACAGAATGATATAAGCGTCGAACCAGCACCGAAGATCTTCCTTCAGAACAAACTCACTAGATGTCAAATGAAACTGAGTGAATTAGGCCCTCTTATTGATGCAAAGCGTGAGCCAACTCTAGCGATTCTTATGATCTCCTAGCTGAGTCTGTTTTTCCAGGCCAAGAACAGGATCAACTCCTGAGTCAAATTAGGTCTTACCAGCTTGACCACACATTAGGAAGTATTGATGAACTGTCAGATGTTAGTACTACTGACGGCAAGCTTCACTAAAGATGGGTTGACATTCTTTATTTAGAATCTGTTAGAGGCTCAGCATCAGCTTGAGCTCTACACTTCGTCAGAGAGGATCCTCGAAACTGAGGTTGACACCATATGCTCTGCAATTGGTGGTAGGTCGTTCTGGCCTTGTTTTCTTTTCACCTCACAAAGTTTGCAGATGACCACGGTGATCAAAGACCTCATTCCTTCAAAGCTACTTCATTCTCTATTCCTACTCAATGCGGCTACTGCAAGGTACGATTCAGTTATCTTCGAGGCGGTGCAGATTTGAACATCTACCTTAGTCAACGATCTGGGGGCTCAGCTCGAAGGGAAAGACGTGCAAGCTCTGCGGAATTTCGGTACATTCAAAATGCGAACTCAAGGTCGGATTATAGTTCCTGACATCATACAGCATCCAAACCCTTTGCTAACAGACAACTTTTTCAACAGATACCCGCAGACTGTCAACAGGGAAGTCTCGTCAGGACTGAATCACTCACTCGGCGCGGATCTACAGCGTCACGTAGGAGTACTAGTTCACGAGGTAAAGGAATGCGTTACAAATTTTGTTTTTATCTACAACTCAATCGCTCAGTGGTGTCAAGTCCTCAAGCCCAAGACCCTTTTTCTTCTTCATCTGTTCCATCTATTGCATCTAGCGACTCAGCAGAGGAATCACATCCTACAGCTCGTCTGCTGTTCGACTTCAAACCAACTTCGGAGTTTGAACTCGAGGTTGCTGGTAACGTAACTTTTTTGTTAGACAAACACGTTTGATGGCTAAATTTGCGCAGAGGGTGAGACTGTGCATGTAATCGAGGCCGACGATGGCACAGGGTGGGTCAAAGTCGCTGATATGCAAGGAAAAGATGGCCTCGTTCCTGCGTCTTATCTTCAGCATGGTGATAGCCGGCCCCCGGCTACTCGAAGTGGTTCCGGCCAACATGGTGTGTGTTCTCGAATCTGGGGTAGTAAACCATGTGGTAACATTTCATGCAAGTGCGTGCTCTATACGCTTATGAGGCCCAGGGACCAGACGAGGTGTCTTTAATCGAGGGGCAAACAGTTGAATTGACAACTGGCCCGTCAGGTGGTCAAAATTATGGCAATGGTTGGTGGGAAGGTCAGTCCACAGCTACACTTCCATTTCGCCACGCCATT
This sequence comes from Tephrocybe sp. 9980TJB, assembly GCA_018220975.1. Taxonomy (NCBI): domain Eukaryota; kingdom Fungi; phylum Basidiomycota; class Agaricomycetes; order Agaricales; family Lyophyllaceae; genus Tephrocybe; species Tephrocybe sp. 9980TJB. Next base: position 98,268 of record JABAJU010000044.1, read on the forward strand.
GATCATTTTCTTTCTGTGGCAGGTGTTGACTCCGCTGGAAGGAGGGGGATATTTCCAAGCAACTATGTAAGCCTTTCTTTCCATATGATCACACTCAGAGTCGTGATGTTCACCATGACTAGGTGGAGTTACTGTAATTTATGTTTGCGTATTGCGTGATTTTGTCTGTATTTATGCACTTCCACATTATATATCCCTTTCCGCGAGATCTATTGTTGGAGACGTCTTCAGCGCTAAGTAGTGGTAGCGACGGAATTGTTTTCTCATACCCAGGCTCATCAGCGTGCATATGTAATATGTAGTGAATGTCGCATGAAATACCGTAGTCAAATTCACGTTTTAGGCAACTTATTCACCTGTCATCGAAAGAGGCGTCTCATGTGGACCATGAGAAGCATGCTTCTTGGTGGCGTTCTTAAGAACATCCTGAAGTCAGGTTCTTCACCTTGTATTCTCCTCAGGCTGGGCAATGGAGATTAGTACTATAATACTATGATTTGCATTCAGACCATATGAGAAATAGCCAACGCGCTTTGAATATTCGGCCGAATTAATCAATGTCGGGGGTTGCTGGCAGCGCCATGGACCACAGGCATCAACAAACCTCCGGCCCTGGTCACAAGGACCCAGAGACTGTTCCTAGATGGGCACACCGCATTGAAAACCAAATTATTCCTAAACGTGCGTAGATTTATTCATTTTTTAAGACGGCCAAAACTTACGACGTTCATACTAGGGAATTTGTCTCGGCCATGCTCGGGCCTCAAGGTTCTCCGCAGATAAACACAAATGAGAAGCCACCATATTGTGACACTATCAGGACGATCTTGACCCACGAATCTTCCACAAGAACCTTGAGGAGCAATAATACTAGTCACCTGGTCAGTTCTTGAACCATGCGCTGAAAAAACAAATCGCTGAACGTTATCTAGACCCCCTCGTGTGCAATATCCCCACCAGCGGCATTACGAATGCATGCTTCCAGCCCCTTCTTTGTATAAATTCAGGACAGGGATTGTACGAGCTGAAGGGAATTTTGGCACAGAAGTGGGCTCTTCAAGCGCTTGCGATGCTTCCTACGTGTTTGGACCTCGAACGAGGCAGCCTATCGATGAAAATGTGATTAGTGGGCATTGAGGACCGTGAAAGCAGAGGGAATCGCACCTGGATAGGAAAGAGAGAGCTTCTGTGAACCGGCGCGGTGAAACTCCCGCTAGCTCCATGTCAACAATTGAACACGAATTCAGGCAGGGCATATGTTATAAATCCCCAACCATTCGCCATTTGAACGATCAGTCGCCCCCATTCTTTCCTCAAGGCATCAGAGGTTTAGGCGATGTTATACACCTTCCTCATGCTTCTTTCTTTGTTCCCCCCTCTGCGATATGTGGACATCAATGGTTTTGTTTCCTCGCCGGCTCCCTGCGATATGTCACCATGCTCAGCACCCAGAACAGGACTTAAATGTTTAGTTGCGTCGCCTCGTTTCCTCGCCGAGGGGGTCAATGGCTAGGTTCGGAGGTTGGCGTTATATAATGGCATCTTTCCGGTGATACGTCCGTCACAGTGGTGGAGGACAGCACGAGTTCCTGCTCCATGTTTACCGTCGGTTCGGCCGATGCACGGACGTCTTCGTTGTGATGCGTACAAGATAGTCCGCATGCAAGCTTTACAAGAGATTTCCCTCCCATAGATATCCTGAGCAGGACACTGAGTAGCAATTGCTCCGCAAGCGTGGTCCCCTCCATAAGCGTCTCCCAACGTCTAGAAAAGCGACGTGCAACAAAGCAGTGAGTGGCCCATCAGAGAACAGGCTCCTTAAACTGACAGAGTTGAAGTTTAAGGTGTACTAGCAGAATGGTCCAAGGTTTGGTCATCGCTATCCACCGCCACAAGCCCGCAATCTTTACGCTAAGCTCAAACGAAGCCGTTCTCAGCGTCAGGTTTCCCAAGGGACCCTCTACCAATACTTTGAAATCGCAGTACGGCAGTTCAGTCGCGTGTGGTCGCAAAGACCCAGAACTCTTCGGTATCGTCGTTGAAAAGTCCCCGTAGTCGCGAATAGCCTCAGCAGCGCCTGGTGTGATACACCCCAGATGTAGCGTCGTTATTCCTGCGATGGATGACTGCAATGACGATTCTGCGGAAAGAAGGGGAAGGCGCACTCTCGCTGTCCTGGCAGTACTTAAAAGAAAACAAGAAAATTTTAAAGTTAGTTTTGTGGACCTGCGAGGCCCGTCAGTTCACATGGGTTTAATTCATACGCATCCAGAAATATGTTTCGGCAATGGCAGTGCCGATATGGAGGTACTGGGAATGGCTGGCGAATTTCTGTAAGCACCAACCTGCACTGCAAAGGAAGCAGAATGGCAACTCTGGAGTCTGTTGGAGAATAGAAGCCATTCCTCCGAACTTAAGAGTTTCTCCGTTGGTTCCGATCGCCGACACGCACCCGACCAAGCAGCTTTGAAGGCAGCTAACTACAGCCTTCACCATCTGTTGCGATTCCAAATATGAGCCAGCTTCGAACGTAACAGCAATATGATTACAATTCCCAACAGTACAAGCAGGAAGGATGATACGAGTATAAGTATCCAAATCACTATCGTCCTCCAACTAATGATGTCCTCAAATATGGTCCATTCGCGCTCATCCCATACGATACTGATGTAGGCATCCCCTGCATCGGGTTCATACCCATTCCGTTCGGCGGCGGCGGTCCCGGCGACATATTATGAGTTTCCCTATTCGACCCACGGTCCTCTCGCTCCGCAATCGTCGCTCCACTCCGACTGGCATCTGTAAGCCCGTTTGACACGGTGAAGGTTTGCCCAAGGCCGTACAACTTCCCAGAGTACTCAGCATGATCGATGTGGTCTTCGAAATAGAGTTCGCACGTCTTGAAGAAGGTTGTTGCTGTCAGGAGGGAGTCTGAACCTGATTGGCCTGCAGTTCCAATACGTTGTATCTGATATACGATAAATAAACGAGTAATAAAACAATGGAAGTCAGAGCGTACGCCCAAATCATCCGCGAGTTCTTGTAGGCCTCCTCTTAGTATTTTTGTTGAGCGCATGAGGAATTTGACGTCGTAGACAGTTGGGAACCATATTCGTACGAGATCGAAGAACCGGTCTTCCGCGAGAGGTAATGACTCTGCGGTCAATAGTTTGACAAAATAGCCAAAGTCGTAGCCACTGCGTCATATGACTAGTCAGAACAAGAGCTAGAAGAAAGGGTAGAATAACACACCTATGAAACGATATCCATGTGTTATCCGGATTCAACACCATGCCCGACGTAATCATCAGTTCTGCAAAGTCATTCGGCATAATCCCAAACTCCTCATGCCGCTGAAGATCAAAGCCCGCCTTTTGAAGCGCTTCCAGCGCATCCGGCACGTACATATCGTCACTACACAACCGTCAGTCGCCAGTCTATTAAATCATCCAACCTCTAAAGCACCGAATACCCACTTTATACTGAACTTGAAGTTGAACTGCCACGTCGAGCATTCCTCCGGGAAATTTCCATTCTCGTCTGCGAGTGTCACGCCAACCTGGATGATCCTGAGTAAATCGACGTTACACCGCAACGTCTGGTAATGATAATCCGAGGAGGTCTTGAACGTCCCTATCGGCCTCGCGACGACGCCTGGAAACTCCGTGTCCTATGCACACCACGCACGCATGAGCGTCAGTCTACCGTAGATAAATATGGGAAGCGACCATTGCGATATATGGATATTTGTCGATGAGGTCGCGGATGTTGCGCATCTCAATGTCGAGATTGGGCGCCCATACGTCTCGTATACGCGACATATCGTGCGTAGAATCTGTCGATGCTCGTGAAGGAGCCAGTTTGGAATTTCGACGCGGTGGTAAGGGACAAAGGAATTTGAGATTATGTAACCCTCATCTACACACCTGTGCCTCCTTTCGATCTCGAAGCTCAAAGCCTTTGGCACTACAGTTCTTTTGCTTACAGGTCTCTCTGGAAACCATGCTGGCTCGCAAATCCCTCTTTCATGGTATCTGAATCACAAGATTTACCATACATGTCAGTTCAAGATATTGCTAGATTTATTCCCAGGCAAGACAGCCTACTGCTATCCCGTGACTGGTATGTGCATGTTCTATTCTACGCATAAACGTGCACTAATAACGATGGCTATAACAATAAGACAACAATACCCATCAGTAGCCAGTAAACGGCCAACGTCAACTTTTGTCGTCTTGCCAATGTTCTTGTCTGGACCCACAATGTTTCCTTGAAAAACTATATATCTCTTGATTTTGAAGTCGTTTTGCAATATAACCCATCGTACACTATTCATCCACTGCACACCTCTGAGTCTGTGACCTTGATGCTACCATATCTATGCAACTTTCAAATCTGTTCGGCTGGCCTCACTCGTTCACCCCTGCCCTGCAAACTCATCGTTCCCGGAGATGACCATGCAACTGCCTTGGAGCCATATGGAGTGTTCTCTACAGGGAAGCTGTCAGCGCAAGCTATACTCGGACGATATCTGTCAAATTTGTCCCAGATGGAATGTAAAGATACGACTGGTACGCACATTGGAGGTCTGTATAGCTCTCCCTTATCTGCCGAATCATTAGAAGACTTGCATGTGACAATCGCGTTTGTGGACCAATGCCTACCGCCTCCTAGGTACAACCCCAGTCATCATAATCAAGCGGTGACGAAAAAATCTAATAAAACGCAACCGAAGTTGTCCAGGTCCTACCCACAAAGCAGGGCAATATCCCTTTTCGGAAATATAGTCCCACCACCCACAGGGTCCACGACGCCATGCGTACATATTTCTCCTTCGCGCCATCGGAAAGCAAGAGGTCGCAGTCGTAGAACCAAACGCTTGGCCATCTCAGTGGTAGAAACGCCGGGCTACTGCCAGCCGGAGCTGCCTACGAAGGGAAGTGTGCCCCTCCTCATCGATACTCCCTGCTGCGCTGGCGTAGAGCTCGGGAAACCCTGAGTCTTAGCATGCGACTCAGATGCACAGATGTGCTATCCTCCATTTACGTCGATGACCTCTATGGAGTGTCTTGGAAGAGCATCTAGGGGGGAGATGTGTGAAAGCTTGAGGACGCAGGATTCATCACATCTCACCTCCACAAGTATGTGTGTAGCTACGACAGATCACTTGAGTGAGGTTGAATCAGGTTCGCCTGCAAGTCTTACAAGTCTTATTCCCATTCCGCCCGACGACTCGGACCATTGGTCCTTTTCTCCACCCACGACTGTTGACACTGCCTTTCAGTCTTGCGGTTTTTGCCTAGGATCCCTAGCACGCTGGACATGGAGGGTGTTTAGGGGAAGCACAATGCGGAAGGACGATGAGGAAGTGAATCAGAAGAAGGTCGGGAGCTTTTGGAGAGATATGCCTATGTGCTATGGATTTTAGATGAATTTCGATGAGATGAGGATCATTTCCGGAGAGTCAATAAATAACACGAATGTGCAGGTATAATCGTATATGGGTGGAAGATAGCAATTTGATAGTCGTTCTAGGCCTGCCAAAGGACCCCACTTGTCAAACAAGTGCCTTGCGACTGCTTAGACCCTGTGAATATCCGCACTCTTGAGGACGTAGCCTATGGTGATGCCACTCTGGTCGAGTCAGGTTCGGTCGAGGACACTGAGTGGTACAAGTATTGCTTCAGCCATGGCGTTTGAGTAATAAGGTGTTAAGTGTCCCCAAGAAGGCCTCGAGATTGCCTCGAGGTGATAACTAATATACATGGCATTGATAATATGGCAGGAGGGAACCGGGCAGCAACAGCTTAGACGCAGGCCAATCCATGGCCGATATAGCTGCGAAAAGCAGGAATCGTGGGTGATAAGAAAACAAGAACATGAAAGATGGCGTCTAAATATTTCCGATATCACATCTGACCGTCATGGTGTACACAGTGCACACGTACTTTTCAAGAATTCAACCGTGTTGAACGTTGAGAGGTTGTTGGGTTGAGGTTTAAACCTTAATGTTTATGAGTTGCTGAAAACCCCATCTTGCATTAACGGTACATCTAGTTAGTTCCTAGGATCTATGACTACATGAAGCTAATTTAGAATCTCAAAAGCACTTCAACACTCGGTAAGGGGCCTCAACTATCCTTCAGCCCAACATTGAGCAACAAATAAATTGGTATTTTTTCTTTTGCTGTACTATTATGTGGCGCCAACCAATAAATGTGACAGCACACAGTGTTCAACGTCACCACCACCACCATGCAAGCAACTCTCCTCCCTTACCATAATGCAGATTCAGAATTTGGCGCATGAAAAGGGTACATTACATGTAAGGGCTTACACTGTTAAACTATTCATGATTTTAATGAATTGGTCGTTTTCTAGCTTTCGCAAAATGCAGACCCGATTCCCCCTCACCCGAGCGTACCGCCACTACTAGACGCATGCATTTTAGCTACGGTTTTACGATTAGAGATGGCCCTAATACTGCTGAAACACCTCACAGGGATTCAGTCTTTGCGATATGGAGTTGTTTTTCCCCGAGATGCTTAGGTTTTCGACCGCACAGTAGTTAAAGAGTTCCCTATAATATCTGTCCGTGCACGGTGGATGGGGGCAAGATGACATATCGGCAGTTCAAGATTTTTCAGGATTTATTCCCAGGACAGGAAGCCTGCTGGTATTCCATGACAACGTCTTTTTAGATAGAACTTACGGTGGTTTTTTTGACAGCTCAGCACTAACTTCCTTCACCGCAGATTCTTGTTCTACCTTCACCCATGTACTCTTATACCTGCGCGTTCTTGTTGTCCGGAAATGAATCCGTTATAGTTACTCCTGTTTAACGTTAGAATGTGAATGAATCTTACTAAGGATTTGCCCTGTTGGCTTCGGGCGGAAGTAGCTCGGGGGAGAGTAAACTAGATGTGAGAAACATTTGACTATCGCAAGGCCTGGTGCTCTCCACTACACTGGCAGTACATAGTGTCATAATACCATTAAACCAATAAACACAACCGAAGTCGATCAGGTCCTACCCACACTGGGGAAACATTCCCTTTCGAAAATGGAGTCCCGCTATGGGCCACGCCTATGACGCGTGTGCATCTTTCTCTTCGCGCCGTAGGACCAAACGCCTGGCCATCTCAGTTGTAGAAACACCGGGCTACTGCCAGTCTGACTCACGGCCTACGAAGCGCAATGGAACTGTGCCCTTCATTATCAACACTCAATGCTGCGCTAGCGTAGAGCTCGGCACTTTTCTCCTTCCATGCCTGTTGACACTGCCTGGCAGTCTTGAGGTTTTAGCCTCGGATCCCTGGCATACTGGACATGGAGAGTGTATCGGGGAGGTACAATATGGAAGGCGATGAGAAAGTGAAGGAGTTGTGTAGGAGATTGATGTTAATCAATCTACGGCATATTAGTGTGAATATAGAGGAGTGTGTAGACAATCCTTCCTCGAAGCAAGGGCTAGTCGACGTGCTAGTCACTCACAACTGAGCCAGGGGGGATAAAAGGCGAAGACGACACACTTTATAATAGGTAGAAGTACAACAGGCTCATTTCCAAAGGTACGAAAAATACATGCAGGTACAATTGCACATGGGCGAGAGATAGCAATCTGAAACGCATGGATGCGCAGGTACAGTTGCACATGGGCGAGAGATAGTCTGAAACAGGACAGCTGGGTAGCAACAATAATCGAAAGGCGTATACAATTAGGAAATGTTTTTACAAACACCGTTGATGCACGTACACTTGCTTGTGTGGCGTTCTAAAGTTGGGTACGTCATCACAAGGGAATGAGATAAGCCCAACTTAAGACAATCAAACGACATATCTATTCATAGATAGAACTCAAGGGGGTTCAAGGTCACCACCTGGGTTTGGGGCCTAAAATCTGCTTCATCTTTTCAACCTCTTGCATCGTAGGTCGCGATGCCCACCCCTCTGTATCATATGGGCACAGAGCGAAAGTCACGCTGTGTTTCCCTTCCCTTCTATAATCGTCAAGCTGAATCGCATAATCCGATACGTTCTCATCAATCTTAACAGGTTGGATGATGACATCCCCAGTACAAGAGAACGGCCTGCCCATGCGAGAATAGTCCAGAAATTTTGGTCTTTGAGTTTGGGATTGCGTTTAGATTATCCCATAAGCCAGTTCTTGTCAACAGCGAAGCCACACCAGCGCAAGTTTAATTGGCCAACTTCGGTAGGACGAGTTTCGAGAAGTTTTGGTTTCTTTCGTTGGAGTCTTCTATAAGTTATGTATGTAAGTCCCAAGTCGCCGATGTGTACAAAAGAGAATTTGAATAAAAAATTTATGCTCCATCGTGTAACGTAGAAGGGGAGGGGCGGACATCAGGATGGGGTAGAGGCAATGAATGGTAAGGTATAGCGTGGTTGTTTGAGCTTGAAAGGTGACAAATAAGGTTAGTAACAACGCCACCTGTCACAATGATCACAATGATGGACTCTTGTGACATCTCGCGACTTGCGTATAAAACCTAAAGCTACAGTTTGACCCTCTCTGAGACCATCGTCATGTCTGCTTGGCCGATGCTACGGTTCACTGTGGATAAGAGTGCTGTAAATATCCCGCCCTTCTCTTCTATAACCAAAGTCATACATCTTGATGGAAACTCTCGAACTGTTCTGACACTATGAAGAATTTTCCAGTGATTAAAACTCATCAATACGCGCCCTCCATACATTGATAATTAATGCCTCCGATAGTTCGGCTTCGCACTCAACGAGGACTGGATCGAGTATGCACAGACTCATAATGTAAAGCCAGGTCAACACTTATGGACTTACATTGGCTGGGTTGCAAGGCATCTCTTAGACGACATGGGTTTTACAGTCTACCTTCAGTCTTGCCTGGTGGACGAAACCACACCCACATATGCCACTCAGTTTGAAAATGTTGAGTCTGAGGGAAAGCACATTGTAATATTTGCCCTTTTCGCGGTTGTGCCTGTGGGTTGGGCAGAACGACCGACTGAAGAAGAAGTTCATAAGCTGAAAGGGATTTTGCATGATGAGCCTAGTAGATGTTGAACTGACCTGGAGACATGTGAGTGGTACTTATGAATAGGTATGTGATACAGGTTGTCTTGTTCTTCGAGATCGAGCAACTCGATAATGTGTATCCAGATTTGAACACCACATGAAGCATCGTACGTGTGACCTTGTGTACAGAAACATCCGCTAAATTTGACAGGTCTTAGATCTAGTACGATGTTTTCTTGGATGTAGTCATCGTCAGAGTTGTTTCTGCTATTATGCCAGAATACGTGTTGTTTTCTTTGATGCGCGCGCGCTCTCTCCCCCTCTCCCCCATGTACTTGCGCATTCCTGTTTTTATTGTACTTCTTAAATGGAATTTGGGCTTACATGACTCCCTACTTCAAAACTACCGCTGATAATCTTATAATCAAAAGAACGAAGATTTGGCACGAAAAACGAGACTTCACAAAATGTATCCCATCACAGATCCTTCATAGCGCATTCATTCGTCTGTTTCACCACATCTGACATGACTTTCCACGCCGCACGCGGTAGCACACCTTGAATTAAGTACCCTCCCTTGAATTTGTTCAGAATGACGGTATAAGCAGGGGCAATAGGAACGTTCCAGTGCCAGAGCGCTAGCATCTCATTTCCAAAGTCAATGTCGTCAAAACGTCCAATGACTTGATTTGAGATGGTCCACGACGTTACGCCAATATATCGATTAGGCATGGGCTTTGTCGAGTAACCTGCGAATAACTGATGGACTGCAGACAAGGAAGGCAGGTCTCGGGAGGCATCGATAGCCCGCCGATAATCCATCGCAAGCTCAGCAAGAGACTTGGATGCTAGTTCATCTTGTGTAAAAGAAGGCATGGAACACGGCAGAATGCTGTTGTCTATGAAGTTTGTTAGTTAGCACCTTTGAAAGAAAGATACAAGCCTACGGGTATAGGTTTCAAGCGCAGGATTTTCTTTTACTAAAGCTCCTCGGATAGAGAAAAGTGACAACACATGAACTGCAGTGGATCCAGTTGTTTGAGATAATGCTGCCTACAAGGAATTCGTGTCAATAAACTTCTCTCAAGGACCGTAAGTCAGATGGCGCACCTTAATCACCCATGCAACTAGAATATCCCCCGTTGAGACCCATCCAGTCCCCAAATCCTTGACTTCCTTTTTCACCTTGTGGACCAACTCATTGACTACAGTCTCGCCCAAAAAGATCGCCTTCACCTGCGTCCTCTCCCATAAATACTCGCACGCAACTCTGAGGCCGAAGAACGCAGAATTGGTAAACGAAGTTGGCCCAGCATCGCGCCGAACGGCCAATACGACGTCAGATTCCTCCGCAGGCTTTGGATGGATGGTAGCTAGTTCATCTAGAGCCTTTTGTAGGACGTTCGTCTCGAAAGATGGAGGCACTTCCCAAGTAGTTCCATTCAATTCAGCATTAAAAGCGCGAATGACTTGACCTAATCCGAACCCGTCAAAAAGGATATGGGGCACGGAGATACCGAGGCATGTGCAGTCGGTGAATTCTGATACATGTATGGAAAGAATGGGGACCTTGGGTGAGGCGAATGCTTTCGCAGAGCTTGGGGTCGAGGAGTGTCGAAAATATTTAAGAGAAGGACGAACGAGGACATCTGCTGAATCGTGTCCGAGATTTGTGAGGGCCGAGTCCAGAGGCTTATTCACTTTGCTCGTGGTAAACTTGAGGCGGTCCAATAGGTCGCCTTGTAAGGGTACCCTGATACACCAGATAGAGAGCTCCTTGGACCATTCAAGACGGCCTGCCAAAAGTCGCCACTTGTCAACCAAGCGCTTGGCGGCTGCCTTGACCTTGAGAACATCCACACTCTTTAGGACGTAACCTATGGTGATGCTGCTCTGGTCGAGCCAGGTTCGGTCGAGGCCACTGAGCGGGACGAGTATCGTTTCAGCCATGGCGTTTGCTTGCAAATTGACGTTAAAGAGAAATGGCGGTGTTGTTGGCGCCTTAAGGAATAAATTTAATTCTCTGCGAAATAATGTTATAAGCGACTCGTGTCGCAAGAGTCGACAAAAGCGTACACATTAAGTAGTCAGACGGCGGAAACCGAGTAACGACAGGCCAATCCAGGGTCAATATAGTCGCTGGCGGCTGGAATGACAACCTGCAGGAAATGCAGCAGTGGTGGGTGGCGCGCGTATTTGCAAATTCGGTTAACTAAAAATGCACCGAATTGTAAGCTTGACAAGTGTTAAGACCATGTCCGATGGATTGTCATAGTCACTGCTTTTTGTAACGTCGTGTCGTGTCCTCACAAATTAGTATCGCGTCTCTCAGGCTGCTAATTAACCATATCACCTTTTGGGATCTGGTGTGTTGGATAAGGTTGTTCTCAGTTATCTCGTATGAAGTTGCTGGCTTCCTCGCTCGCCTGTGTAACTCGTGTAATTTGATTGTCTTGGAATTTATACCGCACGTGTTATACGTGAACTTCTGCATCAAGGTAGACATAATCTACCAGAGCTCCAAAGTAATGTCGCTGTGGCATAAAGCTGTCATAAATGATTTATTCCAAAACTTCATTTTGCAGTAAACGCTGGGTATAGATATAGTGTCCAAGGGAATAATGAATTTCGTCGTGTTAATTTGTTTTCGGCTTCGTCCCTGCCCTCCGGAGTGCGCGTGCAATGTGGCCATAGGAATCCACCATAAGGGCAAGAGGGACAATAACCCATCTAGATAAATAAATCAAATACCACACTATTCAGTTATCTGTAAGGTTCAAAAGTGAAGCGTCACGTACATTATATTCATGAACTTGGAAGAAAGACCAAGTCAGAATGTTAAGAGCGATAGTTATAGATAAACTCACGAAGAGGTAGATCCAGAGATAGAGCGGGTTAGAAGTATCCAAATTTGGGCTTCCAGTGAGCCATTCGGGGCAGAACGTCATCCATCTAGAGCGAAACCACGGTTATCATCCCTTGTCGAGACCCAAATCAGGTAATAACCACTCACCCTCCGTAAATCTCAGCAGTGCTTAGCACAACAATCCAATAGTGCCTTGCAGGGTCTGAGCGTGCGAGGAGGAGAAGGATGTAACAGCATAGGGGCCCAGCACCAAGGACGGTTAAGAGCTCAAGAGATACGACCGTTGGATCAGCAGTACCCCAACGGAAGTCTGCTGCAGCATATTCGCGCCCTATACATATCTTTTGATTCAGCATACTGTACCGAAAACAAGTTCTGTTCAACGTACACATCTCAGCAAACGCTCCGGTACTAGTGTTGACCTGCCTCCCCCAGACCGACAAATAGAGAAATGAACCTTCGAAAAAGAAATGGATTAACGCATCAAATGCCTAGAGATGTACAAGTGTCAGTATTCAAAGGATGATAGAATGTAGACGCATGTACAAGCCAAATGAAAGTGTATCTGTCGACACGACGAGCATTTGCTGGGAGACAGATACGGGCCCCAATGTTGGCAATGATCGCGACGAGAACAACGCCTCCTAGAGAGTATGCAGAGGTGAGCGTGAAAATGTCTGCGATAGACTTTGTGGCGGGTGCCGACATCGTAGGAATACTGAAGAAATGTGAAAAGTGTGCGAGTTCAAACGCGTTTACGTGCACGTGGTGCACAACATTTAGTTAACTGGCTCGAAAGTTATTAACAATATGTGGCAATTATGGCTAAGAAGATACAAGGTGATTCAAAGCATAAGAATTGTCCCGACAAAACTAAGATCTGATAGAACTGCTCGACGAGGGTAAAGTAAAATCTGCAGTCAAATGCAAAATAAATTAGCAGGCTGTTTTTGACGCAAAGAGAACAAATGCACCGCGTTTATAGTACTACAATTCATCGGTAAGATGCCGATGAGCACTTTTAGATGGAAAGATAGCCTGCAATTTCTGGAACTGTTCAAGAGTAGGATGTCGGATGTCGCCTCGCGCCTCGCGAGCCCCGCGAAGGTTAGATAAGATCAACATCTAGGGGGGAAAACAATGTTCATAAATCTCGTTGAATACCTCAACAGGTGGGTGGCGAGACTGTATTTTGTGACATTGCTAAGATGGCGATCATGGTCGTCGTAGTTCTGGAAATGATGAGTATTGTTCTGGAAATAATGAGTATTGCTTTGGAGAAAGGTGAAGAGCCATTCCCTAGAAAGCTCAAAGCCATAGCTATAGAACAAATGGCGATCGGCAAGGGTGTGCATGGGTGGGGCGGGGAGTACGGGAAGAATACTAAAACGAATAAGTGGAGAACCACGAGTGCAGAAAAAAGAGGCTTATGGTCAGCTTATCCGTGCGCTGCTGAACAGAATCCATAATGTGCAAGGGAGGAGGCTGAAACTGAAACGTTGGTCGCTTGTCGTTGTTCAAGTTGTCTCCTTTTGTAGCCCAGCGCGCGCCTCAATCAGGCGGCCCAGAAGTATCTCAGGTGTCTTGTGCTCATTTCGAGTTTCGACTGCTCAGGCTTTCTTGCTCCGCAGAATTTCACAAGCTGCATGTAAACTAGAAGATCCTTGAAGCTTAAGACTTACCACGATGTAAAGGATTTCCCAGGTACTTTCTCGGACGACAAACATTACGATGGCCCCAGCCATTCCAGCATCCTTCGGACTTCCGCGCCTTGCTTGGTGACGAATCGGATTTCCAATGGCGCATAGTCACTTACGGGCCACACGGCTTGACCGCTGAGGCCCTACACCTATAGGACTTATTCCAACAAATCTATTTGTCCCAGGAAGCACTTGGGTCAACACAACTTACCATGCCTCCGCTAGTTCGTATGCACATAAGGCTTTTGCCAAAGGTTTAAAAAGGTTTAGAGGTACTTTACAATATTGATTAAAGGAATTCATTAATCTGGAACTTCACAAGTCCGTATCGATTAGTGGTCAAATCATCTCGTTGTGGTTCACTTGCTCCGAGAAGCCGCAGGCTCGAATCCTGCTACGGACATTATGATGTTCGAGTCAGGAACATTTACATTTTTTCCTCGCCTTCCTCGCTAGCTTCCATGCAACCTGCGCACAAAGTAATAGTTCCAGCTAGTGCAGCGCCCATGAAACTTTATTTCTTGGATGGTACCTTCCCAGGCATCATACATTGAACTATTTGGGCAGTAACTCGGCACTCGATCTATAGTCCTCCTTGCAATTACGATTCGCGAAAGCTTCTACCACGCGTTCTTTAGCTCAAGCTCTCACTAGAGCCTACAGCGTTAGCCCTCTCCTTCCTATGAAATCCAGCTGTTCCTGACCATAAGGGCTTGTCTAGGACATTGACATATGATATCTCTCAATGAGAAGTCTTGGCCCAACTTGAAACTAACTTGGCTGGTGTCACTGATTGTCGGACGTACAGTTTCGCACTAATCACGGTCTTCCCGACGTCAGCGCTGTCACTTATACGCTGATTTACAACAGATGATACTTTGATACTCACACTGTCTTCATGCGACCGTGCGTCTCTTCTTTTGACTTCCTCTCGTGATTCTGCGTGCATCTCCGTTTTAAATCTTCTTCTGATGATAGATAGGGACCTGCTCAGACGTTTCTCCTCCTCGATCTAATCAATCTTCCCTCAGGTTCAATCAGTCACTGCGGCCAGTAGTATTCTCACAAGTGTACACAGTGATTCAAACACTGATATCTTTCCCAGCGCCGGACCCGCGATAGAAATTTTTCGTGATTTCCCCCACCAAAATTGGACTTTGAGTCACACACACTGGATGTCCGTGCTCTCTACGTATACTTAACACGGAGATATTAATACACATGATAGTGTTGCCATCTAACTTGTCTCATAGGTTACTCGGGGCGTGCCAGTGCGGCAGGAAGCATTTTATGTTATGTATGCATTACAATCAAATCCACTGCGGTCAAAAAAAAAACATCGCGATATGGAGGTATATTTGTAGACTTGCAGGATTGTAAGTGAATGAACATCTAAAGCGAGAAGTTAACTCACTCCCATTCAGAACACAAACACATGAGTTACTCTGGAACTCGATTGGCTTGAGCCCTGTCGTCTAAAGTTCGACGCCAGCTCGACTCGACGACATCTGAACAGCCATAAATGACACGTTGGATATATCACGGCGCATGGTGGTAGGCAAAAAACCATGTGATGCCGTACTTTAAGCCAGTCAGTCAGTCGCTCCAACGTACTCGTCGTACCTTCAAGCTTCAAGCCCCAGAAAAGCAAATGGAGCGCGCGAACACAGGAACATATGGTACATAAGTCGCAGCCACCAACGCCGCACACGCAGCCACCGTGACTGATTACGGCCTTTCTGTGTCTGGATTCTCGAGAAGCGCCAAATTTACAACGACACATGCACATGCCATCGCAGCAAGGGGGGCTGGGAAGAGTGGAACGGCGTAAAAGAAAATTCGGACCTCCCTTTGTACTCGAGGCTCCCATGACCAAAGCTCATGAACTCAACATCAACTCAACATTCAGTGTCCTCCTTTCGAAATTCGATGCCTTTTCGTACCAGATGGCATGCCGTGGATCCGCTGCCATGAAATGCGTCGAGCTCGGAACGAATACGGATTGTTTACAGTAGGTGAGAATATATGTTTTTCTTCAGTGTCGTGTCGACTCCATTCTGCGGCTGATGGCTAGTCTATACTTGGCGCTCTGGTTTGTTCCTTAGGCTACGATCATAGGAAACTAATCTCAGACGAGATCAGGTGGACCGTGAGGAGCTACGTCCAAATCTGTGGTTCTTTCCCATAGTAGGGCGTTGACCGAAAGTGACGGCACGCCTAAGCTCCGTTATTGGGCACCCAAGCAGCGCCGTAGTGTCCAGTTATTGGTGTCTGGGAGTGCACGTCGGTACATCGATATCGGTGCAGACTGGCAAAACTGACAGGGAAAGTGCAAGGCATCGTGCTGAAACAAAGATTGCGACAAAACACAAGCTGTGCGCGTGTGATCAATACTCAGTCATCAATCTCAGAGGCTTGACATCCGTCAGCAAAGTTTAGTTACCTCCGCACTCTAGGGAAAGAGATGGATATTCTAGAATCTGATTTCGGCAGCGTCCGTGATTCTCGCAGGCCTGGCAGAATACCTATTTGAGAGCAGTTCGCTAACCATTGGTGGGTTTTAATGGCAATGGATGTGCAGAAATTGGATGAGGTTGGTAACTTGGTTGAACGAAATGATAGGTTCTGCGAAAGCGCAAAATGGGAGTCTCGGAGTGGGACACAACTCGAGGATCGAATACTGTATACTACATGGAGATGTGTTAGCGTGGAACTCACGCGTTTAGTTTCGGCTAACCACATGTGATGTGGAATATGATCTCTTTTGATTTAGGAATATATTTAATTGTTATCTATCTACCCCAAGTCAAATTGCCTTTTATTGTTCAGTCGCCAGTATAAGGTGGAGCAATTCTGTGAATAGTCAGTAGAGGGGTCTGTATTGAGGTGAAGCTTGTTACGTGAGGAGGTGATGGATGAATTGACGGGCCTGACGTTATTGATTCGCATTGAGTAGGTGGTTAGAGCATGGAGTTGTATATCAATAATCATAGAGTGCCTGTCGAGTTCTTGATCTCCGCCCACACAGACTGCTTATACTTTCCACACTCAGTCAATCCGAATTCCGCGCAATCCATTACCACTCCAATGTCCCCTGAGCTCCTCCTAGCTCACGACTCTCAGCCAGACGGCCGCCCACCGGACCCTCGTCCCCTTAAACGCTCTCGCAAAAATACATCTCCAAAGCAGGACACCCCGTATGAACTGAATGCCCCAACTCATGTCGACCATATTTTCATTGCTGAAGGAAACGTGACAAAAAAGCCTGGCGGAAAGAAGGTGTGTAGGCAAACGATCGAGGCAAAGTTGCTAGTTATTGACTATAGGCTCCTATAGGCACCGCTTTCATGTTGTGAATGTAGAAGGTCCGTTACCCATTTTAAATGGCTAGTGTCAATAGACTGAGGAGTCGCGTATCCTACCAGGCTAAAGCTCAAGGTTCGCAGTTCTACCCATCCTGACTCTGACTGGTGAATTCATAACCTACAGTGTGATCGCAATTTTCCCTGTGCGTCGTGCAAGGTGTGTGGATGTGCAGACCATAACAGTATGTCGTAATTCACGGATTTTACACAGAAACGTGGATGTGCAGAGATATGTCCCGAAGGTACGTTGCAATTTCATTGGACACATTTACAAATGTACAGCTGAGCGTGGGCTACATAGGTGTCCTCGTATCTGGCAAAGGCACACGCTTCATCCTTGCAAATACCGAACAACTCCACTCAAAAATCCAAGAAATGAGCGACCGTATACGACAGCTCGAGGAGGCACTCGAGCGATGCCAGTGCCAACCCCAACCACATTCATTACTCACGCCTGAACTCCTCACTATCAAGAGCACAATGGGACTCTACGGAGCGCAAGCAGGCCCAACAGACAGCGCACACGCAAATGGAAACAATCAAATGACAGAGGAGAGGGAGGACACTAAAATGGAGGCAGAATTGGCTGTCGTTCCCTCCAGAAGTGCTGCGAGCGAGGATAATGCCACTGGGCCTCTGGTAGTGAACGTACGTGTTCTATTCGCCCCCCTTACTCGGCTCGAATTCATGGACTTAACGGTGCCCAGGACCCTTCATTCGATCAACACAATGAGCTATTCCAGGAAGTCTTGCGCCTCAGCCAGTCCTATCCCCTCCCAGAGAATGTCTCTCCAGAGCCTAACCTCAAACTGCGTGAATACCTCCGCTCAATGCTCCCACCACGCATCGAAGCCGAATATCTCTGGGGACAGGCCCTCCAGAACGCACTATGGCAGTACGTACCTCTCACTTTCAACTCCCTTGTATTTTTTCTATCACGTTGTCGTATGGTTCGCCCGAGTCGCCCAGATCTAACCCCCGTCTCGGACACAGATACAACCCCCACCCATCAGAAACGTTCTTCCCGAACCTTGCACACCACTGCTACACGTCTCCGACGCCGGACCTCTCTTCGCGAAGACTTGCGCTCCTCTTCATGATTCTCGCCATAGGATGCCTCGTCGATCTCACGCACCGCCCGCCCGACTCGCCCGACGCCGAACGCTACCACCAATTCGCACGCGCGGCCCTCTGTGAGATTCCAGTCATGGAGGAGACGAATGTCGAGACGGTCACGGCGCTCTTTTACGAGATCTGGTACCTCCTCGTGTTTTCGGATAAGAAGAAGGCAGCGGGATACGCGTGGGGGCTTATGGGCCTCACTGCGAAGTTAGCCCAAAGTGTAAGTCGATTGTTTCCTATCGTCATGTCAATTAAACCATGATGTTGACATGTGTTCGTGTCGGGACGTAGATCGGCTTGCATAGAAATGGTTCTGGTGGGGGAAAAGGTATTCCTGAAGAGGTCGAGAAACGGCGATCGTTGTACTGGGAGTTGCTCTACCTCGATGCGCGACTGGTGGGTGTTTGTCTCTCCTTCCTAGCTGCCCCATTAACCTATCGCGTACAGTCACTTTCACTCGGCCGTCCACCCTCCTTGTGTAGCCGTTACATGGACTGTCCTCGCCCGTCGTACGAACCCGATCCTGGGTGCGATCCATCCGAGAGCCTGCACTATTGTAAGCACCTCCTGACCTACACTTCTTGCGTGTCCCCAATGATGAGTTCTCTAGATCAGGAATGGAAACATTCGTGCTACATGGAATGTCTTGCTCCCGTCCTCGACATTGCCTCGCAGCCTGCGCTCGAATACGGGATCGTCATCGATCTCGACAACAAGATCCGTGACTTCTCGTTCCCTCCACCTCTCAGGACGGGAAATACATCCCATTCCAGAAGTCTGCAGATGCAAAAGGCCAGCTTGAGTATTGCGTTAGAGGCTGGTGAGTATTCCTGTGATAGGCGATTTATTTACCTCAATTCCTGACGACTTTCAAGTGCTCCTGCAACTTCATCGCTCCTTCTTCACGCGTGCACTCAGTGGGCCTGAGGAGTCGTTCAACCGGCGGCACAAATACGCACCCTCCGTCGTCGCAGTCTTTCTCAGCGCCTCACGCATGATCGCGACAGTCCAAGACCTCTACCAACGCGAGCCTCAGCTCACCGCGCGTATCCTGGGGTACTGGTCAAACGCATTTTCCGCAGCTGTGGGTGTTTGGCTGGAGTATTACGCATTGCAAATCGTTGCTGACGCATTATTATATGTCGATTACCCATAGGTTGCCCTGTGCCTGTTAGTTTCACGGGCCCCGTTCACATGTCTCTCGCCTGCGGCCCTCCAGGAACTCGAGAGAGCACGCATGCTCTTCAAGTCCGCAAGGAGCATTTGTCCCCGCGCCCTGCAGGTCGTCGTGAGTATTCCTTTCCCCCCTCATGGCGTGCGGATAGATTCTAGACCCAGTTTCTGGAATCTTATGTCGTCTGCGTATCTGATTGAAGGAATGATTAATTGTTCACCACTTGCAGCCCATTCTTGAATCTATGGTCAACAAAGCAAATGATATTTACAACCGGTGGTCCGAGGGACAGGAGGTCTCCACAGTGCTCCAGCATCTGGTCCCCAACGATCCTGCGGTACTCGAGATCGACCCCGCTTCGGGGCTCTCACCAATGATGGCGTCGAACTACGTCTCGCCCTCACCCCCACCCTCTGCAGATCCCTTTGCACGGACGCACCGCAGCCTCGCCCAATGCATCGTCGAGGTGCACGAGCGCGCGCGACAGATGTTCCCACAGCGTAAACCATGCTCGTGCACACAGCGCGCAGCCGCGTGCCCACCATCGCACTTCTGGGCCCCACCGCCGAATATCCTACAGACGAGCCCTGTGCTACCAGATCTGCCGGTGAATGCTTACACGCATAAGGAGTCTGCAGTGGTCCCACAGGCTATTGTGCCAGTGGACACCAGACCTGAGCCGGGCTCAAAAATGGCTGCGGTTGTGGATTCCCTAAACTTCGAGTTTGGGGCGCTGGGACCGCATGAACAGAGCTGGATGAGTTTCTTTTGAGGATATTTACATACCCATTGGGCCTTGGGCGATATTTTTTTTTTGCTGAACTTTTTACTTTTACCTGCCAGTACTATACACATTGTATCATATTTGTAGAGCATTTGAATTCCCGGTGATGTCGCAGTCCGAGTACTTCGCACAGATATAAAAACAAGTCCGCCTCGAGGGGCCGATCACTGTGGATTGGCGACCCTGAGGAACTACTTACGCCTATTCTCTGTAACTCTACGGCGACAGACATGCCGAGAGTCACGGGATATCCAGCCTTCGAAATGCTAATGAGGTGGATGCTTGAGCAGGCTTCTCTGCCTCGTTACGACCACCACTATGCTCGGTCACTACCCTCAGGCCTCCGAGTCTGCCCAGAACCGGCCAGGAAAGCGTCAAAGGAACGCGCAGGATGACCACCTACAGCCTCTATATCACCAGCTTCCTTTATCTAGGGAGCCTCTTGGCTTTACTGAGGACCACACGCAGGACGGTAAGAGGAAGGACACACGCGCCCCGGAGAAGGACAAGAATCGTCGGCTGTCTTGTAAGGAATGCCGAAGGTGACTATATTTATTATTTACTTGGTTGCCGAGTCTACGGTACTGACGCGCGCTCAACAGACTAAAACTTAAGGTCGGTTGGTCCTTTTTTTTTCTGTCGATAAAAACTTATATCCTGAGTGCTGCAGTGCGACCGCATTTTTCCGTGCCAGGTAGGCCGCAGACGATGTGCACGGCTCTATTCGATCTAACTTTTATCAGTCCTGCGTCAAGCGCGGATGTGGCAGCCTCTGCCCGGAAGGTATGTGCCTTGTTATTATTCCTCTCTGTCGTCCGGCAGACCTTATGTCTAGGTGCATTGACATCTGGGCGTGGAAGCCGGTGAGTACCCCATGTGTTATTGACAAAGTTTCTCCTACTCATCTCACTCTGATCTGCGAAGCTTTATTCTTGCAAATACAGGGCAGCTGCACGAGAAAATCACTGTACTAAGTGATCGCGTGCGAGATCTCGAGGAGGCACTGCAGACTCTGCAGGCAACTCATTCAATACACCCTCACCCGCTCCTCACGCCTGAGCTCCTGCGGATCAAGACCTCCCAAGATCTATATATTACTCCGCAGCCCCAGACTCATCCTTCAAACCACCACCAACAGGACCGCGCGAGTCCTGATCACCTGGCAGATTCCACCGATGCCCTCTCCTTGTCGCAAATATCCTCAACCCAGCCACCCTATGCACCACAGCCCAGCACCTCACATCATTCAAATGCGAGCAGCAATAGTAATGGAGGTGAAATAGCCTCTTTGAGCTACCCACCGGACGTTCCGCCGGATATCCTTCAGCTCAGTGCCACGTTCCCGTTCCCGTGGTCTGTCGACCTCCGCATAAGGAAGCGTATCCGCGACGCCTTGCCTCCGCGCCACGAGGCCCTTGCGATCTGCGAAGTAGCACGGAACAACGCTTTATGGCAGTGAGTTCCGAGTCATTTTCTCCTTTCTTCTGGGTTATATATACTCAACCTTCACGTTTATTCTTCAATGTCGTGTTGCAGATACCACCTCGACGCCTCGGAGACATTCTTGCAAAATCTCTTGCACCATTGTTACAATGTTCCATTGGAAGACCTCTCGCCAAGACGGCTCGCGTTGTTGCTAATGATCCTCTCCATTGGCTCCCTCGTCGACCTTTCTCGGCCATTGGGCTCCCTCTATGGCGAAGCCTATCACCATTTAGCCAGAGCATCCGTCTGCGAGATTCCACTTATGGAGGAGCCGGACTTCGACGTGCTCCACGCCTTGGTAAACTTTTTGTTTCCTGTATTCTCGAAGATACGTGCTGACTATTAAAGCCTAGTTCTTTATGATCTGGTGGCACCTGATCTTTTCCGACAATAAAAAGGCTATTGGATATGCCTGGAACCTAATGGGCTTCGTCGCGAAGCTCGCCCAAGGAGTACGTCCGTCGTACCCTTTTACATGTCAGCTTAAGTTGACTTGTAACTCGCCTCATTCAGCTTGGACTACGTATGTAACTTGCATCCGGCTTTCCTCTACAATCGACTGATTATAGATGTTGCGTACAGATCGCGATAACCCACGACTGCGTGGAATACCAGAGGAGGACGAGAAGCGTCGCGCAGTATTCTGGGAGTTACTAAACCTGGATGCACGTATGGTACGTCTACAATCTATTCTACATCGATAACATCCACTTAAAATGTTCACAGAGCTTGTCTTTAGGACGTCCACCTTCCATCTGCTTGCGCCACGTCGACTCCAAGCGACCTGAATTCAAAGGAGCAGGACTGTATGTTCCCCGCGAGGAGATAATTTGTATGCGTCCTTTCTCACACCTTCAGTGTCTTCACTTGATATCCCTCACTAACGTATTGTAACCTGTCAGACCACGAATGGAAAAACGCCTTCTTCATTGAATGCCTCACACCTATCCTTGAGGCCATTTCTGTAGTCGACCCGCCACCATACTCCACCATCATCCAACTCGACTCGTTCCTCCGCGATTTCCAAGTCCCGAAGCTCCTTGATGGACAAAGTGCACAAAACGGAACGGGGACAGTGCACCCACGGTTCCTCACCATGCAACGTGCACTCGTTGCGACAAGTCGTGACATAGGCAAGTGGTTTTTGCGTCAATGTGTATGCGTATGATCATGATATCTGATACGGGCTATGGGACAGCCGTGTTACAGCTTCATCGAAAGCATTTTACAGAAGCTATGAGTCGGTCCGAGGCTTTCGACCTAGCCACTCACCCTTACGCGCCTTCCGTATTCGCAACCTGCCTCGGCGCCGCATCCCTCATCGAGGGCATCGAAACCTTATTCGACAACGAGCCTGAGCTAAGCGCACGGTTTCTATACTTCTGGTTCAACTCCTACTCCGCAGCGGTGCGTATTAACCCATTCCTTCAACCTTCTTCAACCTTCTCATGTTTCTTTTCCCACCACTCCAGGCAACTCTAGCTCTCTGTGTCGCAAGATCACCCTCAACTCCCTTCGCCTCCGAGGCCCAGAAGCAGGTTGACCGTGCATGTAGGCTCTTTGGACGCGCCGCCCACATACTCCCACTTTGCAGACGACTACAACACGTCACTGAGAAACTAGCAGACAAATCCCGTCAAGCACTTCAGCAATTCCAAAACCAAACTACGACCCGGATCTCTTCCTCTTCCTCGATGCCAGAAGATAACACCACAACCTCAGGCTCGTCAGAAACACCCGAATCATTTCGCTCAGCCCACCCGATGCTCCTCCGTCATCTTGAGCGACAAAGTCAACGGCAGTTACAAGAGTTCGGGTCTCCTGAAATACCCCGCGCACACAAGTATCTGCATCCGCAGTCGCAGTTGTCCCAAGAGCAATCAGACCAGGCATGGCTGCCCGAGATCTATCGCTATCCAAACGCGGGTGTCGGCAAGGACCTGAGGTACCCCTTTCCCTTCCCCGGAAAAGGGCAGGAACCGAGCCAAAGCCAGATCCAGACGGAGGCCTCAGGTTTACGACCACAGGTTTTGAATACACAGCCAATTGTGCCGTTCGTGTTGGGTTCGCCTAGAGTAGATGCGAACGAGGAGTTTAATTTCGATTATGGCGCGCTTAAGCAGTGCGAAGAGACGGGATATATGGCCTGGTTCTAGGAAAGGGTCGTGTGGTTGAGGTAGGTAGATGACAATATATTTATTACAAGTTTTGGGTCTTGTTTCTTGGATAAACTAGATCGTGTGGCGTTCGTTTCCAGAATAATTAAATTTATTAGGATCAAGGCGCATATACTCATTGTGCAACCTTGAAAGAACAATGGCGTGAATGGGGCTGGCCTTTCTTCAGCAGGCTGGCCCAAACTGAAGCGGCAATATACAGGCTCTGGCGCAATGATTAAGGAGAGAAACTGGGAGGGGGGGATTTCTAATATTACAACTTTTTATTACATTACCGATTGGATGGGGTATACAGCCATTGTCCATCGAGCAATTATAACAGATCCCTAGATAAGGCCGTTCAACATTCACCCCTACATCTACCCGCTATCACTGGGTTCAGACTTGCCAAGCCTCCCAAGCCGCCTATTGAGTGCATCTTGGAACTTTGCCACGAATTCATTCGCCTGAATCAAGTCATCGACAGGCATTTGTGAGCCGCCGTCGGTCACAGCCTTGAGAGCCTGCTCCAGTGCACCAAAATGTTCAGAGGAGATGGTGCGGGCCCTCCTAAGAGGTGTTGTAGTTGTGTGCTGAGGGACAGTCTGTGACCGACGATGTCGCTCAAGGCCAGGAAGGCCAGAAGAGTTGGATCTGATCACATATTGAGATCCACCCAAGACATTCCCGAGCTCTGGTGGACAGATTGAGAGATCAGATAATCTATGGGTGTTATTTGCGTACCACTATCATGACCAGCTTCCTCGTCTTCTTCCGCATCTGTCTCGGGAACATCTACAAATATAAGTCAAAAATAAATTGCATGTCTGAACTTTAGAAATCATGGCGTACCAAACTGAACAAGTTCTTGTCGGAGCTCCATGATTTCCTGCATGGATGCCGCCCCTGCCTCCCAGGTATCATATTCCTCTGAGGTCGGCGTCGACGATCTTGTCACTCGACCCCCTGGAGAACTAGGTTGCGATGATGCTATCTGAGAGGAGCTACCTCGGGGTGCCGAGTTTTGCAGATTCCTGGACTTTCCAACCCATTCAATGATCCTCTTGCGCTTTCGGGCCTGTGTATTTTGTGACATCGAATCGACTGGAGGCGGAACAGAAAATTCCATTCCTGTAATGGGAGATATACGTTCATTGGAGTGGCCTTTTGGGACAGCAGGCGAGAGGAATGGAATTTCCGGCGAGATTAGCGGTGGAATATGACTTCGTGGAGCGGCGGATTTCGAAGCATCTGGAGGGTCAAGATCTAGGTCAACCTCGGTTTTACGCCTTTTACTTTTATGAACTTCGTTGCCTGGTAAGAGAATGAGAGAAGGTTAAGAAGATCTAAATAAGAGCACTCGCTTATCGCCGTTGCAGACATACGTTTGCGTGAGGCCTGTTCTTTTGAAGAGGGCGTTTGTCGCGGGGTCGAAAGGTCGAATTGCGAATCACTTGATGCTTCTTGAACTGGCGATGTTGGGCGATGGGAAGAGAGTTCAGAGAGCCAAGGATGTGTCGAAAGTTCTTTGTCAACTCCGGGTTCGGACTGCGATACCACATGTCTTGTTGAATCTTTGATGGAGGGCGAGCTCATTCTTCTGCGTTTCAAGGGAGGCTCTGAGGAGAGATCTTCCTCTGGCGATGGAGATAGGGATGGTTGGATAGACAAGGATTGTTTAGCCTCGAGGTCTACACGAGAAAACAATCCCTCTTCATCATCAAGGTGCAATGGCTGGGAGTCAGGAATGGATGACGAGAACTAAAACACGGCATGTTAACGAACAGGGAACATTCAAACAATGTTGCAGACAACATACCGTTTCCTGAGACATGGATAACCCTTCAGCAATACTCCCGCCATAGGCATCACTAAAGCCTAAGAGACAGGCCTTCAAACAATCGGGGTACTTTGATCGATACTCCTCAATGCCATGGTAGGTTGCACGCCAGAATTCATTAAAACTAAGCGGTCCTATAGCCGTAGAGGATTGTCGACCGAACGCTGAGGAAAGGAATGGTGATATCTTGATAAGCATTTCGAGTGAATGTGGTAATTTGCGTAACAACTGCAGCGTGGAACAATACAATTCTTGTAGCTGTTTGGTTTTGAATGAGCTGCGTGGATCTCCGAGACGAAATGAAAACGCACAACAGCATCGTGCTCTCTCGTCAACATGACTTCCTTTTCATCTCCAATCCAAAGGCACACGCCCTTCTCAACGAAGCACAAAAGATCGACAAGCAAATCCTGCGGTACAGCACGGATTATACGATCAAGAAGGTGTATGACCTCAAGGCAGGTCTTTAGTAACTCTGGGCGCGGGGGGTAGTTTGAAACAAGGCATCGGTCAATAACAGAAAGCAGAAGTTGCGGAAGCACAGTACAACCAGAGAGATCGATCATCGACATGATAGCAAGAACACCCTTAGGGAATGCTGCCAACCTAGATAGACAGCACTTTAAATCTTACGCCTGAACACCGCGAAAGGAAATGAAACACACGCGTCGATCCCTTTCTCTCCCAGTCTTATGAATAGCCGGCCTATCACGACAATGGGCTCAACACTATCGGAGGCTGCCATACGCAGGGAACACTGTAAAACACCCTCCCACAGTTCCAGTTCCATGCCAGACATAACCCAAGATCTAACAACAGGATATATTAGATAGATCAATTAGAAGAGAGGTAGAACACGGACCTGAATGGTATGACGAGAAAGGAAACTAACTCCTCCCAATGTGCATTCTCATCCAAAACCTGCCACGTCCTTGCCAAAACCGTCCACAATTGCCTGGTCACCTCCAGCCCTTCACTCCCAGTAGATATGACATGTAGCAACGTCGGAACTCCTACGGAAATGAGGTCGGTGCACAGATCGCTCCAGGCATTTCTGACATGCTCGTCTTCAAGGGAAAACGTAACCTTTAGGACGCCCGCGAGGATCCTTTCGGCAGGAAGCCAGGATGTTGTAAAAACGTTCTTCATCACGCCCCACAATAGCTTGACAAGTGCAAGGCGTTGCACTTGGACGGAAGTCTCCTGAGGTTGCGCGATGAACCGAGTAACGATACCAGCTATTTGACTCGCAAAGGAACTTGAGGCAGTTAGATGATGTAACCCCTGGCTTAAATCTGTTTTAACAAGGAGAAGGCATTGCCAGACGTCAAGGAGGCCGTTCTATTTTTTTCAACTGAGCAATTGGTCCTGATAAGAGTCAAGGAAGGCCACTTGCCTTCCGCGGAGCAGGTAGCTGAAAGGTCCGCTCGACTGCATCTACCCAAGTATCCAGCAGCGCTGGCCAATGGTACGTAACCTCAGCTTCTGAAAGCGCACGAAGGCGGTCGATTTCCACGTTGGAGGTGTGCCGCGCAATGTCCATAACTCCTTGAGAGGAAATTTCCAGCAACCCCCCCTGGAACAATTCTGCACTCGGCTTTACATCATCCGGTTCCTGCACAGAGTTGACTGTTCTGAGCAGCCTGCATAACATTTCGATCCCGTCTTCAGAATCAGCAATATGAGATCCATTGATCATCGCTCTAACGATAAGTAGAGCCCTCGACACACCACCTGATGTAGATGCGCCATCGTGACAGCCGTTCTGGAAAAAGAGGAGCCCACGGGTCAACAGGACTCCCTTCCCATTATCGACCATGGGCTTCATCAAGAAACGGAATGCTTTCCCCCGAATTCCAAGATCGGTATCTGGGATATTAGGATCTTCAGCTCGACTCCAATGTCGGTGTCCTGCCGGTAAATGAGCGAAGGCCCACACAAGACTACCCCATGCCGCAGTAGCAAGTTGCCTTACGTCCTGTCGCTTGTGGTTAAGAGCGGGCGTGAACGACTGAACGCAAAAGGCAAGTTCCTGGCGTGCATAAAGCAATCGACCAGATAGGATGATGAGAGAGGCTATGGTTATGATTGCCCACACTGGTTCCTTCGAGGAGGCGAGAGCTGGCTGGTAGGCCCGAGATAGGAAATAATGAAGAGGAAATTCCCTTAGAGATGATGAGCTAGAATCTTTAGGTATTTGCGGCTTGAGGTATTTGTGGATCTCATCACTGATGGAGTCGTGAGGAAAGTTTGGGTACTGGAACTTTGCGAGCACCATCCCGCTCAGGGCGTTACATGCTTGAATTCGACAACCGGTGTCATCCAGGGTGAGGCTTGTGAGTGTGGGAAAGAGAAAGTTAAGAAGAGGTATAGTGAAGAGCTTCGGATGGCGCTGGGAAAGAGAATAAATGGCCTGTTGAAAAACTATAAGAAACAAATGTGATCTAAGAAATACAAAATCTTGCCTTGAGGCTGTCGCGTTTGGCACAAGCGCCTTTCTGGTCATTCAAGCCGTCTCTCAAGGCCTTGACGATTACAGATACGTGAGGCTCGAGAACCGCTCGCGGCAATGTTTGTGTTTGAATTATAGAGAATACAAGCGACACCGTCTTAATAGCGTTCGGAGTCGGGGGTTCGATCGCTAATGCAATCTTTAAAACCTCATTCAAGAGATCATCAAGGTCTTGATCTGGAGGATTGTTAGAACGACGAATATAGACCCACAAAAGAAAAAGACATACGCGAAAATAATATATGTAGGTTCTCCATAGTAAAGATTGCTGATAATACATGCAGACTATGATGACACAAGGTCGAAATGTCTAAGGTATGTTGTATCTCGTAGTCGGTCAAGCTGATCTCGGATATATAAGACTCGTAATAAAAGGCAGGGGTTTCGCAGAGGGCAGATGATGGTTTTACTAGTGCACGTCGTATGTCTCGCCTTAAAGCTCGTGCGAGAGAAGTTGCATGCTCTTTAAGGGGATACAGTGCAGGTAAGGATGGATCAGAGCATAATGTGTGTGCAATTGAGCGTATTCTTGCAGAAAAAATATTATAAGCTTCCGTGATGTCATGACAGGAGATGTCGTCCCAGTTGTAGTCGTTGAGTGACGCGACGATAGTTTCGAGAGGCGAAGATAAATATGAGTTGCACATCGCAGGGTCACTCTCCACGATATGATCAATATTGGGGAAACTCGATTCGGAGGTTTGGGCAGGGTGTAGACTCGTCGCTTTTGAAGTCGCCAGTTGTTCTTCTTTGGAAACCAAGTTATGTTGGATGTTTGACATGTTACACAGTATTGACCTCTTCACGAGAGTTCCGCGTCCCCTTGCATGAGATATTATTGTTCAGAAAAGAGCACCAACTTGGCCCTTCATGCAATAAAAGAAATTTGCTGATTCAAATGCTTTATTGATGGCCGATATCTCGAGTAACTTCAAGTTCGCGTCGCCACACTAAAAAGAATGCGATAGACCGGAAATGAATATTTGAATAGATGGTCAAGCAAACGGTAAATGGGTCACTTACGCTTGATATATATGCATTCAATATGTCCAAGTGGTGTAAAGCCAAGTCAGCCAGAGCAGCGGGAACAATGACAGTGGAAGAGCAAGAACTAGTCAAGGTGGGCGTTGGAAGGGTCGTAGAGGTCACGAGGTGATCGCGTTCAGGTCACACGGCCGTGATTGATCGAATGACTAAGCCATATAAAGCATCTGATAAGATCGGTCCCGACTGACCTCATTGATATGACGTTCACTGAGTCGGTCATTCCACATAGGACAGGCCTCCAACGGTTTACAGGACAGCAATACTCAAGGGTTTACAAGGTGTGTGTTTTAAGTTCAATTGAAAGAGGGTGCAACTGAGGTAAGGTTTCTGGTCTGTAAGCTGATTGCCTGCTTCGATATACCTTGAAAATCGAAGCCAGTTCTGCGACAGGTATATAAGCAGCGGCTTATAACGCGGAAGATAAACCTTCCTTGACCTTATACCATCACAATGACCAAAGTCACCTTGAACGGAACCACCCTCGCAGAATCTAACGAGACGGTGGAGGTTGAGAATAATCAGTACTTCCCTCCCTCGTCTGTTAACAAGTCGTTCTTCAGCAATTCTGAGACAAGGCGAGCACCATATTGATTTTTATTTCGCCGAGTAGCTTGCTCATGCGCACCCATAGCTCTGTCTGCCCTTGGAAGGGGTAAGTTTGGACACCAGCTCAATGCGGTTGTGTGCGGCTGACATCACTTTAGAACAGCTTCGTACTATGACGCCACCGTAGAAGGAAAAGCTGTCAAAGACATCGCATGGTAGACTTTACTTGGAAATCACCTGCCTTTAAAGCATACTGACTGATGATCGTTGATGAGGTACTATCCCAAGCCGTCTGAGAAGGCCAAGAAAATTGAAGGATATATCGCCTTCTACAAAGTATGTGACTTGCGTCATTGCAAGTGAATATGAATTGACGTAGACTAGAATAAGGTACAGATCGAATAGGTGCTTTCATGCGTAATTAGTAGTGAATGTATATCACTGCAATAGACATGGATCAATGAAGATGAATTCATAGTGTCTTATAGTAGATGGGCCCATCATGAAGAGAGCGGCCTGGAAGCACAACTGGACTATGCGCATATATTGTGGCGCCATCCATAACTTCTGTTCACAGGGAATTCAGAGATTCTCCAAAGCCTTTGCATAGTACAGCGGGTGCTGAGCGTTGAGGGTTTTGGGTGGAGAGCTCGTCATCAAGATGTCGGAGGAATGAAAATAATACCACGAGTGAAACCCTAATCCATCATTATGAAGGGGAGAAATGACTGAATTCTCAGATTACAAAATAGGATTAATGTAAGTAGTATGTGACAAAGAACGGATATCATACGAGAGAGGAGGGACTGTAGACGATGAGAACAAATTTACTCAATCAATGCTGTCGAACCCTAAACTTCTGCGACCTGTTTCCCTGAATAGGAATTAGACGACGCCACTGATAGAAGCTACTGTATACTCACAGAGTCACCAAACACTACAGCCGATAAATAAGCACGTTATCAAGGTGTTATGCGGTTGAAGCCGACTTACGAACGATAAAGTAGTCGTCACGGTACTTGGTATTTTTGGGAAGAGTTACGGGAACATAGCCTTGTTGAATTGGGAACGAAGACGCAAGTGGATGAGCTAAACCGAGCACCGAGCACACACAGGCGATGAGGGGCCTATTCGATCTCCATTTGAAAGCTTCTAGCCACTTACTGACATCCAGATTCTCGCTATACGTGCCGTTGTATCCCAAAAGGATAAGCCCAGTAGAGCCTAGCCTCTCACATGGAATATTTGTGGTATCTGCAAGGAATTCAGTTAGTCGGGAGATCATGCACGCAGCTATATTATATAGGAGTCTCGTGCTCACCCCAAGTCACATTATGAGTAGTACCCGGGACCCAAGTCATGCCAGTCGTCGGGGATGTGATACGAGGATTGAACACGATGAGCGACTTTGTTGTATTGGTCGGAGCTGCAACGGTGTTACTAGCAGCGGTCGCGAGGAGGCAGAAAACAGCCATAGCGGAGAAGAACTTGAACATTATAAACTAGCGGTCGATGATGAGGAAACCTAGCAGTAGTGAAATTAATGGAATAAACCAATTGTAAGGAAAAGCTATGGAGAAGAGGGAATGAGGGACGTTCAAGTTGGTGAAGCCTGAGACCTTTTGTATCTGGCGAACCAGCGGTCAGAAGCATGAAGGAATTCTTTGATTTGGCATCTTACTATAATCTGCGAGAAGGCAAGCTGAAGCACGAGGCTCACTTCTCCCGTGTTTCAAAAGTAATATTGTCCTAGCTTTCTTATCTTGGTGGCCTTCAACTGGGTTCTAACTCACTGCGAGCGTGAAACCGGAGAGAGACTGAGATTATCTTAATGTCATCAGTTGTCGATAGGGAAAGGCGAAAACAGATTATACCTTGAAGACAAGACCCGGCCATAACAAAGCGAGCATCACCACAAGGAATGACACAAAGCTTTGTCTACATGTCAGTTAAAATTAATAGCATCAATGCCTCCCGCGAAGGCAACGAGGCCACGGACTTGTCGCGTAAAATTTTTGGCTCCTTGCTGAGGTTGAACGTGGCTCGGGCTGTGGTAGCAGACGATGAATAATAAAAGTCAAAATTCCGAAACCGATCCTCCAGCTAACCTCCATGTAATCGCTGAAAATAACCTCCGAGCTCACCATGGTATTGGTCCAGCAACATTCAATCAACAGCGGGAGACTCGATGGAAACGAAGAATGAATTTTCACGTCAGGAAGACGTACAATGATTATTTTAAACAAGACAACCCGATTGACAGATACACGCAACTGGGTTGAAACCAACACACGACAGTACGTCGAGAAGGTGGGTTAAAGCGCGAGACATGTAATCGAAAGTGCCTAAATCAATGAGGTCGAGCTTTTATAGTGAACATCGGACTGCTATTACCAGAATCGCCGAACACTAGCGGTCAAAAGCATAAGCGAACAGGATCTTGTGGCACAGGGGACGGAACTTACAGACGATAATGTAGTTGTCTCGCGGGGAAACATCAGGGACTTTTATAGGGACAATACCGTCGCCGATTTTGAAGCCTTTGGCAAGGGGTTGATCTAATTACAAGTAAAGGAGGTTAGTAGCTAGTATCAACGACAAAGAGGTTTTGGCGAGGAGGCTGACCAAGTTTGAGGTGTTCGTTCGAGCTGCCTGGGTCTAGATACCCGAGGACCAGTTGGCTCATCTGCTGCCTGTAGTCTTCGGGGATACCTTTAAGATCCCTATAATGAAAAGTTACCGAAAAACTGGCGGCGAACTGTTGAACAAGCGTACCACGTAACCTGAACATCGTCCCCAACTTGCCAGATCGTTCCCTTGCCAGGACTAGTTATCGTTGGGTTATAGACTGTGCGCTTAAGGGGATGGCTGTCGTTGTTCTGAGAGTGCAAATGTAGGCCGCTGGCGGGCACGATGCCTAGACTGAGTTGAAGGACAGCGGCGAAAACAGTGGGCGAAAGAAGCGATTGGAACATCATGACCAGCGTGAGTTCGCAGAGAACAAGACAAAAAATTCAAGATGGATAGCAATAGGAGCTGAAGGCAATTGATAGCAAGCAAGAGACAAAGCTAAAGACTGACACTTCTGGAATAATGCTCCTTTTATATGATTCAGATCGTAAATTTCACCGATTGGAACGTGAAAATAAGTGCAAACCATAATTTATAATGAGAGTGCAGCATTTTACTTTGTCAACATGGTTCAAAAATCTTGCGCGTTGATAATGTCCAGAGTCCATGAACATTTAATGGAACCAAAACAACTCGTCTTGCAATTCCTCCCTGTTGTTTACTTACGTGTTAGTGGGTGGAATTAAATCCTATTCTCACAATTAAATGTGCGAGTGCCGATGGTTGGTTTGTGGCTGGGATGAAGATCCATGCGTAGTGGTGGTACTGTGGTAGGAGCTTAGTTGCAAGAGTCGCGACGCGTGACACAACGGCAAAGGGGACACGTGAATTCCTTCGCTTAGCCTCCGGTTATCTTGTATACAGCAATCCACGACTTTTAACTTCCTAGTTAGCTACTAGGGTGTTCGACTGCTGTGATCCATAGGTGTCCGAGACCCTAAAACCAAATCCAGTTACCCCAACGAGTCTAGGCTGAATCAGGTGAGTACGGACAATTTGAAACTAGAGGACAGTCATTGAATGCTGCTTTAAAGTTAAATTTATTTCGGTGTCAAAAGGCAGACGACAGTGTTCCCTTGGAGTACAGACAATTGGTCTACAGAAATACTCTATTAGCATTCAAACAAACTTGTACGGCAAGCTGACTCGGGTTAAGTTTGTCTTGGGCAGCCTCTGACAGCCTTTTCAGCGTTCATCTATGTCGACAACCTTGCTTTTAACTCATCTGCAAAACTCAAACCCAAAGGTGCCTCTAGAGACCATTACTGCGGCTCTGGCGCATCACTTGGCTGTTGATCTACCTACGCCCACCCCGTTGGCAGCAGCCGCCGTATCTTCACCCTATTTTCTCACACCTACGAACGAGAAACTTCAAGCTATAGTGACCGCTTTCCGACATGCCGTGCATCTAAAACACCAGGCATTAGTCAAGAAAACCGAAGAGGGATGGAGCCTGTCACGAACCATTTTTTCGAGAGGAGTTGAGGGTGGAATTAAAGAATGGGTTAGAGGGGTGATTCGGGGTTTGCAAGGAGGCCGAGCGGTTTTACGGCTTGCATGCTCCACAGGGCTGCTCTTAGGTGTCAAAGCATTGCCGCATGTTGGTATTTCCGACGGGAATGTGGAAGATGAGGTTATCATTGCGTTGGCTGAGGTCATGGACGACTACAACTCGGATTTGGGCGCCTGGGAGAGAGAATTTCGACCTGAGACTGATGGTATGGTATGTCTCAATCTTTGCGTACCATGTTTCTTATTTTTTGCTCCAGAAACTTTACTTTCATTCACATTGATTATGGCGGCGCAGTCGCTGCCCTCCATACCAAAAGTCAAGCTTAAGGCTTTGCCTCTCCTGGTTCTTGGAAGCTTTTTGACATCAATCATCGCCTCAGCATTCCATGACGGCATGATTTTCCAGGCACCTCTAAATTCTTCGTTCGGCGAAAGGATTCAGATAATGAATAACTCTCCGATGATGCTCTCTATGGCAGGGTTATCAAAGTTGTCCGCCTTGACACTCGAAATATTAATCGAAAGCTCGGCCGATGGACTAGTTGCGGCATCCAAAATGATGGAGATGTATCAAACCATGGCGATACGGGTTGAACAGGACTGGCGGGTTAGCAAATTCGCATCGGTTCAAAAAGAAGACGAACTCTGTGAGAGCGTTTATATGTTTACGGAGTGTTACTGAGGTCCTAAATCTTGATGCTATAGCTTCCGACAAACGACAGATGTACAAGTCTGCCTGGTTGTTGCTCAAGACTTTTCTCTTCAGTATGATCATGGTCGGGGATGGTATTTTGGGTGCTGTGATTTACGCACGACCGGTGTTCTCACATGGCGAGAATGTCACTCCCCATGTGCTTGCAAAGTCCATCCTACGAACACTTTCACATCTCTCGTTTGTCGTATCACAATTTGGCGGCCTTACTGCGACTGCCGTTAGTGATGACCCAGGCTTTGTGGAGCTAAGAAAAGTCTTTTATCTCGCGCTCGACATTCTATCTGCACAAGAGCAGTTCAATGACAAGCAGGCGGTCGTCCAAGATTCACATCATATCCAAGACTTTGTCAAAGAGCTTGTGACGAACTTGGGTGTCCATACATGTATGCCCAGATTAGCGCTTATTACAACTATGTTATTTCTAACTCGTGTCTTCACTTAGCCGTGCCAGGGAAAACCCCAGTGTATACGGGGATATCCCAGCAGGCTAAAACTGCATATACCCTAGCTTGTATCGAGCAGCTGGTACCGTCTCTGGGAATTCCCTACCTAGAAGATTACGTCTGGCCTCTATGTGTGCCGTGAGTATCGCTTCATAATGTTTTCTCTCCATCGTGGTGTTTTTTTTTTCGTATCTTCGGGAGCGCTCACCTTGGAGATGTCGTAAACGCTTCTCAGACCTCATTGCCCGACTTCGCGTGCGAACGTTTCCATGTTTGCGTTTATCGTTTTAGATTGTGGTCTTGGCTTTGTTCCCCCGTATTTTATCCGGGAACTTCTTTTGCATGACGTTTGACATGCAGAAAATACCCAGAGAAATTTCAAAGCTAATTGTCACAGTCGCCATGTGTTAAAAATGCCTTTCCACGGCGTGCACGTTGGCCGAACACGACTTATTTCGTTCAGGGCAATATGGAATAATTGGTGTCATCTGTGCTTCACCCCTTACATTCCGATTGACCCCCCAGTTTTCTGCCACCTGTTGGCACCCGTGAACCCACGCTGACTCCATTTGCGCAGATACCTTTCAGATCCCTCGCAACGCGAGACTTATGAGTCAGCGCACTCTGTGGTGTTATCAATCTTTGCATCAGACGCTCAGCAGCATCAGTCTAGTCACTTCCTGGAATCTAGATCACCGGACGACTCTGACCGGTTAGTGACAGAGGTGGCGTCTAGGGCGCATGAACACCGAATCCCTTCGTCTAGCTCAACCCTTGCCCTGGAATCGACTAGTTTTGTCCGCCGCATGGTACCCTTCTATGCTCAGTGTTTGATAGAGGTAAGTTTACTACATCCCATCCCTATCTCTAATGTGTTCTTCTCTCGACACTTTGAGGTTTGGGTTATCCTTTCATTCTTTCATATCCGATTCCTTTTGTTCCCTCCATTTTGGAGCCCAATGACGCGTGGACTTCGGGGCACGCTGCCTCACTTCCGGTCTAGCTCGGTTTTCTTTTCTGATTGGGCCTAAATTGCCGGCATAGGTGATGTTACTGATTCGAAGTTCTCCGTAGAACTCTGAGGATGGGCGACTAAGCACGGCACAACTGCGGCTGGCATATGCGGCCCTTGTGAAGAGTGCAAGTGCTTCCGATTCAAGTTCCAAGTCCGACCAACTTGGTTGGTACTGTGTTGCTCTGATCCTTGACGCCATCCGCACCATATCTTCCAAGGTGATAGAGGAGAAGGGTCTCCACAATGCTTCCGACGAACGCCTACATCGCCTACATCTGACGTTAATTTCTACCGTTTCTTCGCTTCCTATACGCCTCATGATTCGCGCTTTGGAAGACATCAGAAGCCTCATCACGCTGCGTGGACAATCAGACAGTGGCGTTGGAGGGATGGGAGATCATGTGGAAGAAGAGAGGAAGCGCAAGGAGTTGGTGGACGCATTGTTTACGGAAATCTTGACAAGAGTGGGGGATCAAGAAAAGGAAATTGCTATCAAGTGGTGGTACGCCCATCGACATTCCTTTATTTCAGAGAGCCATGGACTGGAAATGGCTTTGGAGCCTGTATCTCGTCTATAGATCATACCAGGACTATCTTGCCCACCCACACCACCCCTTCATGCAGTTATCATCAGTTATCATTGGCATATTAGTTATAAGGAAATTCCTGTTAGGCGGTATCTTGTTTTCTTACAGTTCATGAATCATAACTTCTTTTTTTTTGTGATTGAAAGCAGTTCAGAAACAGTTCTGAGTTTTTCCAGTTTTCCAGTGGATGGGTCGCCGGATCGGCTAGTAGTTTGTAAACCGGGTACCTCCTCTATAATCCGGCATTTATCTTTACTTCTTTTTCCCTTTCCCCTTTCTGCATGCCTTGCTTGCTTTTGGCAAGCGAACATCAACAACGCATGCTTTCAGATTCTATATCTCACCTACATCACGAGGACACGACTGAGCCAGGGCAAAGCTCTCGAAGCTGCTTAGGCGGTCCAATCG
Source organism: Tephrocybe sp. 9980TJB (assembly GCA_018220975.1). Taxonomy (NCBI): domain Eukaryota; kingdom Fungi; phylum Basidiomycota; class Agaricomycetes; order Agaricales; family Lyophyllaceae; genus Tephrocybe; species Tephrocybe sp. 9980TJB. The sequence continues at coordinate 135,191 of JABAJU010000044.1, forward strand.
GACGTAGGATGCGGCTCAAACGAGCCCAAACTCACAAGAGCGATGGCTCCTGAGAGACCTGACTTCTGCAAAAAGGAAATGCGTGTGTAGCTATATGGGTAATTGCCATTGTCGCAGATATGTCCTATCATATCCCCCATTTGGCTATCAAAAATCTCGCGTATGTATAAACTGCCCCTTCATGACCTGGCTCCGGAAGCGGTCTCTTAACGAAAGCCCTTCCTCACCACCTCCGGCGTTCTTCTCTCTGCTTTGAAAGGATGACGCTTGTTCAGACACATACGAGTAACTTACCCCATATTCCTGATAATCTCAGCCTACCGCAGTTTATGCTGGACTATGAACATCCCTTGAAGCCTTCGCGTAGGGATGTCCCCTGTCTCATTGAAGATGAAAGTGGCCGTAAAATCCATTTGGCGGAGGTACCCATCATTTCTATACCAATTATTTTAAACACTGACCTGCTTTTAGTTGAGGAGGAAGACTCATGCTCTGGCAGGTGCTTTGCACGCCTTTTACGATATTGGTGCGATCGTAATTTGATTCGTGAACGTGTCGTTTATTCTTTCAACGCTTCAGGAGAAAATGACGTTGGTAGGCAGTTAAACTTTACCTGTGTTACTTCATGCTAATAATTTGTTTACGATACAGTCATGATAACAAGTCCCAATCACACAGGTGACGATCGTTTGCAGCTTGGACGCTTTACAACCTAATTCGCAATCAGAATATCTAACAGCTATTTGGGCTGTCCATCTGCTTGGTGCTATCGTCAGGTAATTTCTCCCGGCAATAACGTCATTTATCTTCAACTAAAGGCCCTTCTCAGCATATCTAACCCTCAATTCACAGTTGGAGAGTTGTTCTGTCAACTTCAAATGGCGCAAGCAACGTTTATTATTGCACACTCTAGCAGTATGATTACGGCCCTCTCTGCTGCACGCCTAGCTACCCTTTCTCCCGATCGCGTCATTTTGATCAACCAAATCACATCGCGAATTTCTAGGTTGAGGATGCCAAATATACACACATTGATTCAGGAGGGCATTGGGAGCAGCCTTGGATTTAAAGAACGAATCTTTGACGCTGGAGAAGGTAAGAAAAAAATCGCACTACTTTCCTGGTCTTCCGGAACAACGGGGAAACCAAAGGTAAAGTGTTACGGCTATACCGCACTGATGTGTATGGCCTATTTGACAGGCCATCGATATAGGCAGTGGCAATATCGCACTATGGCCTTATTGCAAATATCATCCAGATGGCTGCACATAATCAGATTGAGACGACTCACCGTTCTCGCACCGCCCGAGGGTTTCGGCCAGGGGACGTGGCTATCGGAGGTGAGTTTTCCTGGATCGAAATAATAACCTCTAACGACATCACCTTCTTTAGTTTTGCCTTTTTATCGTAAGTTAGGAACCTCTTCACACGTTTGTAGCCATCGGGTGCTCATATCCACGGACAAGATGTCGCTGGACTTGTTATTGGCGTGCGTTTGATTCTAATAAATTATTTCGCTGTTTTGACCAAGTGCCTATGGCAGCTTCATTTTACTATGTTTTGCGCCGTAGGTTCATGATGCACGCGCTGTCTTCTCCTCTGACTAAATTAAAGATGTCTGTCGTTGTCATTGAGAAATATAGCATCCTCAATACTCTTGAGAGTATTGTTCGTCACCAGATCACCCATCTCATGTATGTGTCTTCACTATTTTATAAGCTTACTGCCGCTGAAACGATGGTCACGGACTGGCAGAATTGTTCCACCTCTAGCGATCGAACTTTGCAAGGTCCGAACTTCATCCATCCTCTGGAAAAAGGGCTTCATTTCTGACAGAAATATGTGAAGCACCCTGCAGTGAAAAACCATGATCTCAGTGCAGTGAAACACATATTAATAGGTCTATTCAAACATTCGTCACCGGTTGAGCTTGTGGGGCTAACGGGATATCAGGTGCAGCTCCCGTCCCAAAAGAAGTCCAAGCTCAGTTATTTGAATCGTTTCCTGATGCACAAATCGGCCAAGCATACGGTTTGAATGTTATATTCCTTTCCCGTTCTCTATTGATAGGTCATGCAGGGCTAACGGAAATGACGACAACTTTAGCAATGATAACAGGAACCCAGAAACATGGTCCTATAGGGAGTATGTGCATATTTTTTTTAATCTATACCGTGACATGAACCTGAAGATCTTTATTGGGAAGGTGGTGGTAGACTTCTTCCCGGGGTGCAAGCCCGAGTCGTCAAACCCGACGGTTCCTTGGCCGACTTTGGGGAACCTGGAGAGTTGATCGTCAAAGGACCTGCGATTGCGCTCGGATACCCCAGTGATGAGCAAGCGTATGAACCTTCAACTCATTTTTTTGTCTTGTTTTGACCATAAAATCCCTTTAGTAATCGAGATACATTCGTTGATGGGTATACCATTCACATGCGAATCTAGAAACTCATCTGACGCGTCAAAGATGGGTTCACACAGGTGACCAAGTGTCCGTCTCGGAGGAGAACGAAATCTTTGTCATTGATCGCCTGAAGGTAACGTTCCTAGGGTTGAATGATGACCTCGTAAAGGCTCAGACCTTTACAGGAAATGATAAAAGTCAATGGGTTTCAAGTTGCTCCTGCCGAAGTCGAGGGCTGCTTGTTAGCACATCCAGATGTCGTCGATTGTTGTGTTGTCTCTGTGCCAGATGATCGATTTGGAGAACTGCCAGTGGCATTTGTGGTTCTGACATCAGACGCACACCGAAGATTCCTTCTTAGCGGAGAACACACGCAAAAGATCAAACGTGACATTGCAGAGGTGAATAGTCTTTCGATGAAAGTGTTTCTTCTGACGCAAGACGTGCGAACTTCGAGCATGTTGCAGAACGACTAATCCCTTACAAGCAACTCAAAGGGGGTGTTGAGGTTGTCAGAACAATACCGGTAACGTTGAAGCAAAATCTCATACGCCAGAGGCTCATTCACTTTCTTACAGAAAACCGGGAGTGGTAAATTGCTACGCCGTATCTTGCGCAACAAAGCAAGGGAACAACACGCTCAGAGGAAATGCCGTGTGCGGTTATGAGAAGCGAAACGTCCCCGGTTATTGCGTAGTGAGTATCCTGTACAAAGGTCGTCATCCCGGATCTCTCCATTTTCATGGCATCTTTCCTTGAATAATCGACTTAGACTAAGCTCTCGTAGTCGGCCAGTACTTCGAATTCGATAATAGTACTGGTTTCTTAACCGTACTGAGTTGTATCACTAATCATTAGCCTGGGCCGCCAATCAGGTGATGATTATTTCTAAAGTCTTCTCATGATTATTCTCAAATTTAAATTACTGATCTCCACCAAAGTTGGTCTTCTCAAGAACCCAAATCCGGCCGTTAGACTGATGCACAGGCATATGACCATGTCGGAATTTCCCGACATGGGTCAAAATCAGGCTAGATTATCAGCACACAGATATGATTGTGACCAGGATGGATAAGAGTGTGACCAGAATGGATAAGATTGTCAGCAGTAAAGATAAGATGGTAATCCTTAGAAGATCTAAGCTCCCACGGCTCAACCTGCTCATCGCCAACGACCTCAGATATTATATGGCGTCACAATCACTACCTCCTCTACTGTGTCAATATTGTCAAAAGTGTTGT